>BQNB010055111.1:15608-39253 GCA_026074375.1 Tanacetum coccineum
TGAACCAAACAACCTTTATTAGGAAATGGATAGCACATTCGGCAGAAGGCCAAGGTGGAGCTGAAACAGTAACCAGAAAGTGTTGCACACACAGATTCTCTCTTAGCATGGATCGTTTAAATATGCAAAACCTGATTCCGGCATCATCAGGATCTTGTCAGCATCCAAAATTTAAATCTAGAATTTATAGAGTAGGTGAGACAGATTGATGCAAACAGATTTAAAAATGAAACATTCAAGTCTCGTTTATTAAACTTATCAATCAATTGCCAACCCTACTTCACAAATAAAAGGAATTCCAGAAAACTTCTATTACAGATACATTCAGAACATTCATTGCTATATTGTAAAGATTGAGTAAAAAACGGAACATGTGTACTTACGAGCAAAATGAGGAACATCACTAGACAAAAATCTGGTACAGCTCGACTAATTAGAATTGGTTATCCAAAAGTATGCCAAAATCCAATCTTTACAAAATATCATCAAGCAGGTATATGTTGGGGAACCTGCTCAGCAGCAATGGACTTGTTCCCCGGCTCAGCTTCAGTCAATTGGAATTGCGGTTTTGAAGGGAAGATGAATATGGTAGAAGCAGCAAGTGTGGGTTGGAACCCAGCTGAATATCGCACAGAAGTTAGTGCACCCTCGAAGCTGGTTGAAACCGCACTTAGGTACTGTTTCGTTAACTTAGATAATGTTCTGACTGGGGTAGAACAAATGTCGTGTCGTGTTGTGGGTCAACAAAACAAAGACTTTGTGAATCAGATACCGGTACAACCTCTTGTAGCAGTTTTGTTTTATTGTGAATTCGAGCAAAGTATGTGAATGGTTCACCAAGAATTCCATGGGGAGGGCACTCTAAACTAACAATTAATGGAGGAAACTCTACGTTTACATCAGGTAAACTTTGTTTTGTGATAACCTCTTTTGATGTTTGGTGATCCCTTCTCCATCTCAGACACACACTTCCCATGTTAAGCTTTGTAACATTTAATTCTGGTTTCACAGAAAAAACTTTCTTGAACTCTTCCCCTGGGACGAGAAGCATGGGATCACCGTCACCAAGATCCTGAGTTCCCGACTGAATTTTGCATGTGTCTTTTGTCTTGGTTTTAACATCGCCTTCAGGTTCAATAGACATCGAGAGTAATCTCAATGGGACCTCGGTGCAGTTTGTGGCGTTAATGACGAGTATGCTTGTTTCATTTATGGGAAGTGATGTGGTTTGACCAGAATCAGGGGCCCGTTTAACTCTCGAGAGCAATAGCGGCTCCCGTCGAAAAGGAAGCATAAGACGGTGGCTGATGACAACAGGGGTTTTTCCTTCAATTTGCAGGCTCTTATGGACATGAACTTTAGGGGACCCGCTATTGGGAGAATACCCGAGAGAAACATAAAGCATGATTGGTTTTGGACGGTGCCAACGGATCTCGAGATTACAAGACCATGAGTCTCCCACGTTCAAAAACGGAACCGAAACTAATCCAAACGTCTGTTGAACTTTCCTTATATTATCATTTTCTTCGGTTTGCGGGCCTGATACACCAAGAAGCTCGACATGAAGATTGTCAGTAGATGAAACTTCGGCCTCTCGTGGACTAAGCAAACCGACACCTCGGGTATCAACTAGATTGATCTTTAGTTCTCCAGAATGAACCGAATGGCCTTTGGAAGTGAGAGTCACGGGTAAATTGAAGTTTTCGCCAACTAAAGCGGGGCCGATTGACTCTAACTTAAGGTCAACTTGGGGATCAGGTTCCTCAACTTGGGTAACCTTCATACCCGAGAATGCAATAGCAGGATCCTTAGTTGGGGAAGCTTCAAAACGGTCCTCAAATTTCCAGAGAGGTAGTTCCTGCATATTGGCGGGACTTTCAGCTCCACAACTTATGCTGAAGTGGGGCCCAATTCGAGCAATCACATATGTGCATTCCAGCTTTCCACTAGTCACTGCATCATCAAATATAGTCGTATGCATACATCAATAGAATATTTACATAAATGAAATAGTCTTGAGCTGGCAAGACGGGGGCAAAATGGGTCGAGCTGAAATATGTAGTTTAGTACGCATCAAAATGGGCCACAAGTATTTATTATTTTATGTGTTAGATATCATTAAAAGGTAATAGTCTTATGATGATAGCCTAAAAAGTCTTTGAATTAAAATATTTAGGTGGTTTTATGCAATAAAAATAGACTTTCGACAAATTTCAACCCATTTGAACCATTCCCTTTCTAGCTGATCTTTTTTATTCATTTGAGACGATACAACCCAAATCGACTCACTTATAAGTAACTGGGTCATACTGTTACCTCCAATAATTCTTAAAAGGGTGAAGTGCATAACTTCATGAGAATAGCAGCCTTACCTGACTTTATATCATATGTTAACCGTAGCCACTTATTTGTAAAGAGTTGTAATACGGGAACAGTCTCCACCCTCCGATCAGGATGAATGTGGGAAATTAATGATGACCCACGCCTTTGCGCATTTACAATGATAAAATTGCACTCAGATTGATTGAACTGGATCTCTAACTGATCTATCTCAACTGGAGAGGGCAGTTGTGATAAAAGTGACAAGGTAATTTGGGTAGGTGCATGGGGCTTAACAATCTGTTCATGAAAAGCTACTGATGTAAGAAGGACCATTCTAAGGGGACTCACAAGATCAATTTCAAGATGAAGTGGGTGATCGCTGTCTACTTTCATACCCATGTTTTCTTCATTTAATTCTTCCCGAACAATTGAAAATACTTCCTTGTGTATAAGTTCTACTTGTTGTACACTCAGGAAACCACCAGGTCCACAATCTTTTAGCGCTTGAAGACTAGCTACACTTGAAACTGGTAACGCCGCCATTTCCAGGGAATACGCAATAAAATCCTGAGCTGAACCGAGTTTTCGTGAGCATTCTCGCAGATAATCAAGCACTTCCCATAATAAAGTGACCCAACCCTCTTGCCTGTAGAGACTTGTGAGTTTATCAAAATGGTCTTTTGCATTACTATAATCACTTGAAGCGAAATATTCTTTTGCTATAAGAAGCCTGCAAAATGAAGCTGCTCTTTGAGCTTTTAAGTTATTGTATGCTTCATATGATCTTTTCAGCAAGGCAATGATTTCGATGGAGTCTCTGAACCTCTTCCCTTCAGCCAGAGCAAAGCAGACGTAATCTTCATCTGTTATACTGTATGATCAAAACGGTAATGCGTATAATCAGATCGAATGAAAATCAATATTTATGTGGAACATTAGAAAAACTTTTATATAAATTATGAAGGCATACAGTTGCATTACTGATGTGTCCCCGAGGTCAAGTAATCGAGCAAACTGGCCCACGTAGAGAGAAGGTACAATAGAGTCAGGACTCTCATCGGTCTCGGTAATTGTATCAGGAGCGGAAAGAGCAATTTGTACACATGTCATCTTCTCCTTCAACAATTGAGCAGCAAACTGTGCCGTGGCAACATTCAGGTTATTACATTTAAGAAATGCAGAATTACATGTCACTAACTTCATCTACCAGATTATCTTATTCCGGCTATGATTATTCAAATCACAGCAATTGCTATCAGCATCCTTGGCAAGAAAATTGGATAGTGAAATATCCCTAGTTCCCCAGAACAACACAATACACGATCAACAATTGTCTATTTGAACATGTATAGTTTGAGGTCCCTCCAATAAATCCCAAGAGTTACAAAAGTATTTTTTTTTTGTTAATTTGGGAAGTGAATTTGGCCAGATTATAGTTTGCAAGTTTCTCGATTTTCATTCCCCAGTTCACATCGTTTGGTTTGTATTCGGGTTTAGGATTACGATTTGAATTTGGTTTTAGATTTGGATTTGGATTTGATATATGAGAGAAAATATATTATAAAAAGAAGAGGGAGAAAATATATATTTATAAAAAACATTTAAAATATAAATAATAACTTTTTTGTGTTAAAAATAATAATAAAACAGAGAAGTTAAAAATAGGCCAACTAATAATGAAAAACCTAGCTATTCCATATACTTTTTAAATAGATGTGAGTGAGATTGGTTCCCAATTTCTACATCTGTATTTTCAACCAAACAAGCTTTTGCTGTCTTTTCAAATGTAATCCCAGCCTAAAGTAGGGAAACAAACGTGCCCTAAGACTCTCGTTATTTTTTATTCGATTCTATGCACATTTTTTACTATTAACAGCTAAATAAGCCCCCCTTAACTTAGAATCCTATCTCCGCCCCTGATCATTCCTTACCAAAGTACATCTCAATTTGCAGCATATATAAGGAACCTAAGTGGACATGCTAGTTCAAATACAATATCATCTGTATGTTAGTATAATATGTATTCTAATTCGCAAGGTGTTGTTTACATTATGTTATAAAGCTTGTATGTGCATATACTGGAGATCATGAAGCATAAAAAGGTCAACTTCTAAATAAATTTTTTTGAAGTTAAAATGCTTATAGATAAATGAAGAACGTTTAGCAAACTAATTTGTACTTCCTATACCCATATTAAAAGTTTATAGGCTAAGTACAGAATGTCAGACAAGTATACAAATCCATGCATGAATCCAAATGACAATCTTCCATCCTTTCTAGAAGCTGAGTGTAGCATCACCTTCATTTTGTTAATTAGTTCCATGCGCCTTATGTTAAGTCCTAAGCCTAACATAAAGAATGAAAGAAATCAAAGACTATTTGCTCAGACAAGAAGAAGCCCTAATTGCCTTACTAACAACATCATTGAAGCTATTCAATTACAGCTTATGTGTCTAAAGGTCAAAAACTCTCAACGTGTGATGCAAGTTAGCAAAGAATGGGAGGTTCAATTGAAAATTGTGAAGAATAAGGCTTAAAGGACTAGTTTGGTAGATTGAAGAATTATGATTTTGAGTTGAATTGAGGCAATTTCAAAGAACATTGGATGAAGGATGCACAGAGGGCCTTGTACCTTGATCTTGGGAACCTTTTTGCTAAAGATAAGTTTGACTGTAGTGGATGTTGGATAAATCACTGCAGTCTTAATTGAAAAACTGAGTAGTTAAAGGCAACCCTCAAGTTCATAAGGAAGGTTTCCTGTGGTTATGATGGAATGCCAGCCTGATGAAGCCTAGTTCATGTCCTGTTTTGTGTTCAATAGTGAGGTAGAAGCTGCTATTGGATATAGAATGGAATGTGAATTGGGAAATGTAGTCAAGGTGGGATGTATCCTTGAGTAACTCTATACACTTGAGTGATGCCAGAAATGGAAATGTAGCTGTGTATGTTGAGCCTCAATGGAACAGAAGTTTTGCGATTGATGATGCCCTCTCGTAAGAGCCTCTGTTTGTAGTGGTATGGGTTACTTCTACTTACAGTAGGATGTTTGCATGAGGGGAATGTAATCAAGAAGAGAGATTTCTTCATGGTTGCCTAGGTCTAGCCTATCTTACAACATGATGCTAGCCTAGATGAATGGTGAATTGAATAGTGATTAGTTTCAGTTTTATATGTAGGATGTATTCTCTCATTGCTGTATAAAGACTAATGGACATGTCCATTGAGTCCTTATTTTTTAGAACGGCATGTCCATCGAGTCCTTCAATCCTGTATTTTGCCTTATTAAGTTGTCTTAATAATATAATTCACCATTTCTGGAAAAAAAAAGTCCTAAGCCTATTACATATGTTTGGGTGAGAGTAAAATCTAGAAAAATGTAGCCAGATAGTATAAATTAACCAATCATTTTTGGTTATCTTATGATTGTAAGATGCATGAATGGGGTAAAAGTCGTCTCCACATAAGTTTAACTGCTTAACTTTATCGATTTTCATTCCTAGCATATTTCTTTTACATCTCCCCAATTTTTCCAGATAAGCAATTCTGATAAGATATTTTCATTGAATTTCATTATCAGCAATCATTTCTTATAACAGAATCCCTTGACTAATGGTGAAAGATCGTTGATTAGCTTAACGACACTATGATTTTAATATGTAAATGAAAGATCAATCTTAAGATCCATATGCGATTATAAGAACAAGAAACCCTTTGTTTCTTTTATCAATACAGGAATATGACTAGAGTCATCAACCTGTTTTCTATAGTATTTTGCAGTGTAAATAATATATAGCATCTAAAATGGTAGTGCATTCAGTGAAAAAAGATTTGTTATGATTGTGTGTGCATACTTAAGCCAAAATCTTGCATCCACCAATAAAGTACATGTATATACATATACGGAAACAGCCATTTTCAGGCAATTTTACGTTGTATGTAAAAGCAAATCAGTCAAAGCAACTTGCCTGATAGTAGTATGCGGGACGGAATTCCCACTCAGAGGATGTTCTATCAGCAGGAGTTAATGCCGGAGAGGAAATGCTTTGCAAAGTTGCATTGCTACTTTCAAGCAACTGAGCAAATACCAAAAATTGTCTGCTTAACCATTCCAAATGAAGAAATTTTACTTCTGGAGGCCCCATGAGTTTCTTATAAGAAGCAATGTGCTGGCGAAACCATTTGATTGCTTCAACGATCTTTCCACCATGTAAAAGTAGTGTTGATATCTTAAAGTGGAGTTGCTCTGCAACTGTTTTAATCTCAACCAACCGTTGGATTGCTGGCAATCTAGTAGACGTCCCAATCATCTGTAGTTACAATTGTCAAGAAATACATGTTACTTGTTTTCAATAAGCTAAGTAAAGAATAAGAGTAACAACCAATAAATCTTATCACTGACAACCAATGATTATGTATAATTCGGGGGTGTTTAATGTGCGTTCAAGATAAGTATCACAACTTACACATCAACATACCCAATCCCACCGAAGCGGCGTATGGCTGAGGTATGATGTAGACAGTCACACCTCCTACCCGAGGGTAAAGGGACTCCTTCCAGAAAGAACTACGGAAACAGTGTGTGCTTGTGTGTATATGTAAATAGAAGCATCATAATGCATAAACACAGAAAGACATAAAATCATAATAGCATCCAAGCATATAAAGAAATATGAATCTATGTGCATATAGAGTCCTAACTACAAAAGAAGCCCATAAGAGAAACTAAAGCAAAAGCAGATATAACATACAAGCATACCGACATATAAGGAAATAAAGTCAAACATACATATACGCAAAATCAGATATGAGGCCATACAAACATATATAAACCGAAAAGCATGAAAGTATATAGGCATGAACTCATATAAAGGTAAACGGGCCTACACGCATATATAATGTATGAGGGTGCTGCGAAACATGTGAATATATACAACAATGTATCTCTATACCTAGGGGCAAAGAAGTATGTACACGAAACTACTATGCAACGAAGAAAACCTACTCATATACCCTAATCCTTGTTCTACCCTAATAATATGTGTAATTCGGGAGTTTCGCAACTTGAAAGTGAATAATCAGTTGTGAGTTTTTCAGTATAAGGATTATCTTTGATCATTTAAAGTCAAAATAATAAGATTTCAGAAAGTATGCAAGAGGTAAGTCAAAATGATCAGATTTCAGAAATTATGCAAGAGGTTCTGTAATTGAATGTTGAGATGCATGTTGAATCGCCCACCTATCCTAGTGTTAATCAACTAATTATCTATTTGTGATTGAGAAAGAAATGTAAGAATGAAGACCTCTCGTAGTGCATGGTAACCATCTTCATACATCCTTGAAGCTTCAACCCAGTCCCTCCTAAACTCTGCATATATAGCAACCTAGAAGTTGGATATAGAAAGATAACAAGTAATTAGAACAAGTCAATAGCAAAGGGCAAGAACATATAGAATACCTCAAAAAGGTATTAAGATAAAAACAATGTTACTTGCAAACTGGCATCACTTTGGTTTAGATACAGCTTTCTCTCACACGTTATAACGCCATAACGGTTACAAAAGATAGTATGGTTAACTTCGAAACTCAGTTTAGATAGGGGTACGGCATATTTTAAAGGGAGGAAACACCTCCATAATCTGTAAAGAGATGGACTATATGCCATCACCTTCATATATATGTTGTCAAGCAAATAAAAATTATTAGAAGTTTAAAGTTACTAAACTGAACTAAGCACTAAGCAGTAATAGTAAATTATTTAGTGGCATGCAAACCTTTGAGAGATTTATGCACATGCAAATTTTTAGAGGGGATATTATAAGGCTATTAGAGAAAAACAGTAATAGCAGAGTCAATAGAATAATCGAACAGATAGAGATAGGAAACGTTCAAAACATTAGGAGCATACAATGGAAGAATGATTATTGCCAACTATTTTACTAATGTAATATCCACATCTAAACCAGAGTCTTAACCAAAGGCTGGTCTAGTCTTTGTTAAAATCTGATTTACACTAAATATAACTGAACATGGTTCACGTCACCTTCTAGGCATGATACCTCTTCAATGTAATAAGCCAATAGCTTACTCAAGATTGTGATGATCAGTTTACTAATATCTTTTAGGATTAGTAACAATTGACAGGGATTTCCTTGCCTTTTAAAATCATCCTATGTTCTCTCCTTATTAGCCCCAGCCCTATTTAATAGCCAAGAGCCCAAGAAGCTGTAACTTGAGAAGAAGTGAACACAAATTTGCATTAGTTTAAAATACTTCTACTAAAATATATGATTCTTACTTTAAAGCAGTAGCGAATGTTATACTCTATGGAGCCATAGGTCTTTTTTTCAAGTCGCATTTTAACCCTTCTTCCTTCATCCCTGTAGAAGGTAACAGCTAGCTCCGCAAATAGGTTTCCTAGCCTGCATTATAATCAGCCTGTAAGAACAACAATCTGTAACAAGTAACCATAAAAGAGAATTGACATGCATAAACTTATGAACAAACTACATGACATGCCTGTTCAGTGATTGGCTCAATTCAGAAGCATCATCTGGAATAAAGGTAACTACGTATTTTGCATCCAGTTCTGCACGCTTGCGCAGAGCTACCATGCGATCTTCAGTGATAGAATCTGTACCAAAAAGCTTATCTCAACAGCAGTGGGCCATTATAAAGCTAATAGCTATGTAGATGAGCAAATATACACTCATATGCATGTTGTGTGTATGTGTAGTGTACAAATGCACTCACACGCATATAAGAATATGTGTACACATTTATGTGTATGGAATAAAAAGATTTGAAGTACCATATATGAAGGACATGATTGATGGTAAAATACCTATGTAATCGCAATTATCTAAACCAGTAAGAGCGTTCTTGTTGGGACCTAATAAAATGAGAACACTCGCTAACGCAGTACACGCCATTACATGATAATTCTAAAGCTATATTTACTTGCATTGCTGCAAAGAATTTCACACTTTTTGGGGGGTAACCATGGTTTCAGACCTTTTGGACGACTAATCCACAGAGTTTGAACCCACCGCCACATAGAATCAAACCGGGTAAAACCCTCCCTTTTGAGGAGGTTGATGGGGCCACTTGAACATGATACCCCCCATGTTTTAATGATGATAGTCACAAGTCTTTTGCCACTAGGCCACCAGTGAGGGGTTGATATTTCACACATTCTATCCATTTTCATTAAGAGTTTCAAATGCTCATTCTAGATTCAAGCATTAACCAATGAATAAAAGCACAGTATATCCAATTGACAGATAAAAGCACTCTTCTTCCCCTTTGGGGATGTCATTAAGAGTTTCAAGCTATCCTTCTTTCTAGAAGAAGAAATAAGCCAAGAATGACAATCTTACCCTTTATCTTAAAGTCTCAATCTAATTTGGATTTGCTTTATGTTTGACAATGCTGAAACTGCTTATTTTTGCTCCTATACCAGGAACCCTATTTACAATCTACATAGTGTTTGACTAATGGCGGATATGTTCAGTCTATTGTCATTATGTTCAGTCTATTTTCAGTCTTCTGTAAGAACAGAGAAAAAAAATAAAAAATAAACAACTTTCAGACCTGTTCAATGTGAAATTAAGAAAGTGAGTTTTAACTCATATGACTTGATACATAGTCAGTACTTTTTTTAATCTCATAGAAACCTAAACCACACACCACAAAATGTAGTAACAACATGTCAGCAGGTAATAAGATGTTCCGTTGTAATTGATTTGTGACATCAGGCTAAAGAGAATCTACATAATCAGCTGTAATAAAATGTGGTATGTGTTTTTTATTTGCATGACGTTGCAAGTTTTGATGGTGTGGAGTGTTTGGAAAACTATTTTGGAAACTACTAAAGAGAAAGGTAAAACATGGTATATAAGTAACTTCTCTCCAGCCTTCCAAAAAGTTAGTAATTTCACTCTCCCTATTTATAACAGTTTTGTCCCCTAATTAAAACAATAATCATCTAAAAAAGTAGGCCAGACTAACACCAGGAACTAATTATTGCGGGTTTCAAAACGCTCATCCAAAGACCCCAAAAACAGAAAAAGTAAATCAAAAATGATATTCCTCAACTTAAAACCGCATATTCCTAATTAATTAAGCATCAAAAATAGGTAAAAACCACTTACCTTTTTCATCAAACCGCACAACGACAACCACAACCAGTTTGATATTCCTACCTCTAATTACTCCTCTGTACAAAACAAAAGAAAACATGCACATTAATACAATTCCATTTCGCATCTTAAACCTGCTAGTTTCAGATAGTAATTGGTTTCAATTACAAATTCAATACCAACACGTGCTCGTGTCCCAAACTTCCAAAATAATTAACCAAGTTTTGCAATCTACCCTTAATGTAACTAAATCACACAAATTTCACTAATTGTACATTGCGTGTTTGGATTTTGTGAAAACTGCAATAATAGTCGAAAAAATATTAATTTGTTGGAAAAGTTTCAATTACGTAATAGAATGTTACTTAGGTTAGTTATAAAACATAATTTTATTTTCACGTTGAATCAACACTTTCCTAGCTGCGTTTGACATATAGGAGGTTTCATAAGCCTAATTTTAGCGGCTTATTCGAAATTTATGAGCTCATATAAGCCAAGCGTGTTATGTCATAATCATAATAATAATAATAAACTAATATGAGTCTCAAAATCTGGGTTATAAATCGAAAATAATCTTCCAGCTAGAATAAGTAAAGTTTAGATGAATTAGTAAAATGTAAATAGAAATTTGTAAAAATAGAATAAAAAAGAGAGAGAGAGAGAGGAGAATGAGATACTTGAGATTATCAATATCGGTAGAAACCCGGTCCCAATCGGATTGAATCTCGTGAATATGAAAAAGAAGAGCAACGACGGAAGGAACCCTGGTTCGATGTTTGGATAGCCAGTCTCTTTTGATAACACCGGTTGTTAATAATTGATTATTTAGTTGTTTTTTAATACTAGAATTTGATGATGAAATGATGGAGATTTTAGTGAAATCAGGTAAAGCGAGAGTGTGGATGGGAGGTTGTTGAGAATGAAGATGTGATGAGATTGTTGTGTGGAGGTTTTGTTGGTTTATTATACAGATTAGTGATACTGGTGGTGTTCGCAGCTCTTCCGGGTATTCTTCCATTTCTGATTTTCTTCCCAGATTTTTGATCTCAATATGTGTTTTTCTTTACGATTTTCGTCACTTCTTAAGATTTGGACTAGGATTTTGATTTCTCTTAAGGGCATGTTTGGTTGGGAGAAATAATCCTAAAGAAATGGAAATGAAAACATTTCTCTTGTTTGGTATGTCGAGAAAAAAAAAAGCGGAGAATTGATTCTCCCTCCCAATTCTCCCTAGTGCAAATTTGGGTGATGTTATTTCCATCTTATTTTGGATGGAATTGGTTTTCTCCATGTTGTGTTTAGAAAAACACAAATATTATCAATTGTAAAAATGGATCTAGGCCTATAATTAATGAAGTAGCACCACTTTTATTTTATTAAAAAAAATATTTAAACGTATACGTATATATATAAATTTTTATTTTGGTCAATCGGGTCGACTCGAACTCGAGTTAGTCAAAAACATTTTTAACCCGTGACCCTATTTAATATTTGGTGACTCAGGTTGACCCAAATAACCCAAATAAAATTCTGAACCCGAGTAACGCGATTCGAAATAGTTAAAAAAATCAAAACAAATACAAAATTGTGCATTTCTCAGGTTTAAGTCTCTGATGTTACCAAACAGTAGAATCAAATAAAATTCTTCACTGATTTCTATTCTCTAAATTTCTATTCTCTGCTTTAATTTTAATCTTTGAAATTCTCTCTACCAAACGTGCCCGGTGTGTTTGGTATGAGCTTATGAGAATGAGAGAATGATAGATGAAATCATTGTTAATATTTGGTATGTTAATGTGTTTATTAAAAATTAAAATCATATCTTATTTTGTGAGTTTTTTCATAGGAGCCTAGTATACCTCCTTTGTAATCTCATTCTCATTGTCATTTCGTGTTATTCCGAAACTCATACCCATTGTGATTCCGAATAGCAAACCAAACGCACCCTATTCTAGAGTTTTTCATTAAACAAAAGAAAATAAAATGAAAGAAACAAAAAAAAGAGTAGAAAACTTATGGGTTCTTAAATTAAAAAATTAAGAAGAGAAAAGAAAGAAAAATTAATAAGTATTTATGTTTTTGAGGTAAAAATTAATGAGTGAAAATAAAATAAAGGTGTCTATTTACAATTATATCCATATTAATAAGTCTTAAAATTAAAAAAAAATAGGATAATTTTGTCATTTAACATCCAATACTTTACTTTATTTTCATTTCCTCTTATTTTTTAGAAAAGTTTTAGCCCCCGCTTTCCCTTCAAAATTCTTTCATTTCATTCATTTTCTTTCCTTTAAAAAATAGAGAACACAAGATATTCACGTTTTTCTTTTCTTTTCTTTCATTATTTGATTAAAAATACAAGATTTAAGATTAAAAAAACATGAAGAGATCAAAAGTATAAATTTATTCAAAACTCATCCCCAACCACTCTCTCATTATATATAGAGGTGGCAAATCCTGCCCAAATTTCAATTAAGTGGCCTTTTTTTTGCAATTTTGTACTTTTTTATACGTTTTCGTTCGTTTTTATACGTTTTCATTCGTTTTCAGTCGTCTTCAGACGTTTCAGACGTTTTTGGCCATTTTCGTACGTTTTCGTCCCTTTTCTTACGTTTTCGTCTGTTTTCATACATTTCCGTTCGTTTTCGTCTGTTTTCACACGTTTTCTTCCATTTTCACATATTTTCGTCCGTTTTCATATGTTTTCGTACGTTTTTGTACGTTTTATACTTTTTCATCCGTTTTCTACGTTTTCGTACAAAGACAAATGTATGAAAATGTACAAAATCGTTTTAGTATTAGAGAATCATTGTTAGTGTGTTTTACTGATTAATTTTTTATACATTTTGATACTGTGATGATTTTGTGATAATATGATAGATTAGAGTTAGGTTCAACCGAACACAAGAGATATCATGCCTATAAGATACTTCTTTTTAGATTTGTGATGGATGCGCTAGCTTTTTCATAATATATCACATGTGATATTCCAAAGAAAATAAACAGGCATAGATACCGGTCTAACTTCTTTGATATGCCAAATGTGCTATAACATAAGAAAATAATTGGAACCATATATACGAGTTACGAGTTTAGTTTATTTTAATATAGAATTATGATAAACTATATGGAAAATAACTTTTTAACTTATGTATAATATCTCATGTGATGCAGATGTGAGTGGTGAAACTCAAACACATCAGCTAGAAAAGTATTTCTTCATGAGATGAACAATGATGGAATAAGATGATGATGATGACGGAGTTGGCAAACAAGTTTGAAGCTAATCATCTGAACGAGGAAGAGATGAAGCAGTTTGGGGAAGAACGAAGAAAGAGATGGATTTTGGAAGTAACTAGAAAAAGTGCATGCTAACTCTTGTACACAATGATGTAGACTTAGTTGCTTTGGGTTATTTGAATATATATAACCAGACATGAATGATGTGTATTTTTGATCATTTTATTGCTTTATCACTTGTGATATTACTCATATATTAAATAACAAAATTAATGTCATGTTATATTGCTTTGTCACATGAGATATTACGCTTAAGTGACTAAGAACGAAAATTTAAATACTCTTCATATTTCTTACAATGTTATATCACAAGAAATAAATAAGTGTCACTTACAAATACCAATATGAATAAAAATGAAGCAAACTATGAAATAAAAACTAGACGTATTCTCAAAATCAAACAAGTGTTGCATTAATTTAGCATTGCTTTTGAGCAACATAAAAATTCGCCTAAAGAGACTTAACCCTTTAATTCCTACTAACAGTATAATATCACAAGTGATAGATGACATTAATAGTTTATAATGCTTATTAGTTCGTTAATGGAACTTTAAGTTATTTCGGCTTAAGAGTTAACAAAGCTTAAATTCCAAAAAGAACACAAAACTTTTGAGCAAAGTTTCATTCTTAACGACACTAAAACATTTATTGTGCTTGTCTATTACAGTGAAAGACACAAAAACCATCTTGTACCTGAAAAGTATAAAAATATTATAAAACACATAGGTGAGCATATAGAAAAAATATACAAGGCAATGAAATATCATAGGTGATATTAAAGGTTAAAAAACATACTTGTTTGTTTATGAAATATCAAAAGTGATATTAGACATGTCATATAATAAAGCTTAACTAATAAGCATTGTAAACTAGCATCAACTTAAAATATCACAACTGATACAACTTTATTATAAAGCAATCACATCAACAAAACACATCAATCCAATTGCATTTCAAGAAAAAATAAGCTAAATAAAATGGTTAAGCCTTTAATAGGAATAAAAGGGTTAAGTCTCTTTAAATGAATTCTTATTTTGCTCAAAAGTAATGTTAAATTAATGCAACACTTGTTTGATTTTGAGAATACGTCAAGTTTTTATTTTCATAGTTTGCTTTCTTTTTATTCATTTTGGTATTTGTAAATGACACTTATTTATCTCTTGTGATATAACATTGTAAGGAATATGAAGATTATTTAAATTGTCATTTTTAGTCACTTAAAAGTAATATCTCATGTGATAAAGCAATATAATGTGACACTAATTTTGTTATTCTACATATGAGCAATATCACAAGTGATAAAAACAATAAAATGTTACATTAATTATGGTATTTTACATATGGGTAATATTACATGTGATAAAGTAATAAAATGACCAAAAGTAGACATCATTCATGTATTGTTATATATATTCAAATAACTAAAAAAACATCTAAATCTGCATCATTGTGCGCTTTAACAACACCAAGGTTTTCTATAATTTCTTATATGAAGCTCAAACACTAATGAAATAATCATTTTTATAATTTTGATAACGCTCAAATCGAGTATGTTATAAGATTAGTGATACTGGTGGTGTTCGTAGCTCTTCCGGGTATTCTTCTATTTCCTCTTTTCTTTCAAGATTTTGAACTCAAGATGTGTTTTTCTTACCACACCCACCACCTGCTGCTTATTTTTATACCAATGCTTTTCAAAATCAAACTTCGATTTTCAAAATTTTATCGGCTTGACCTTTTACTTTTTTATTATCGATATCACCAACATACTTTTAAATTTACTGACTTGAAACACATTATATATTGTTAGTAATAATGTGGCAACGTTAGTCCATTTAGCCAATGAACGTTTGCGACATTAGTCCTTTATACTAAAGGCCGTTTTTAATTAAATAAAAAAAATCTTAACAAATTAAAATTTTCTCTTTTAACTATTTTTAAAATTTATACACGTTTTTATACACACATTTTAATACACGTTTTTATACACGCATTTTATACACGTTTTTATACATGGTTTTATACACGGTTTTATACATGTTTTTATGCACGTTTTATACACACGTTTTTTTTTTCACATTTTTATACACGGTTTTATACACGTGTTTATACATTCATCAAACGTGTATAAAATAATGTATAAAAACGTATATAAAAACGTGTATAAAATCGTGTATAAAACCATGTATAAAAACATGTACAAAAATGTTTATAAAACTGTGTATAAAACCATGCATAAAAACGTGTAAAAATGTGTGTATAAAACCGTGCATAAAAACATGTATAAATACATGCAAGAAAACGTGTGTATAAAAGCGTGCAAAAAACGTGTGTATAAAAGCGTGCATAAAAAATCATCATATTTGTCATAAAATACTTTTATAAACATCAAATAAAAAAATCATTATGTGTACATTAATGTGGTTTTTTTTGTCTTTTTTAGGCATCTATGACCATTTTACCCTTGAAAGTAAATTACATAAATGGTCATTGTTACATAAATTGATCCCTGTAATCGGCAAAATATTACATCAACCATCCCAGATGAACAACCTACCTCTTTATAACATAAACTTCGTGTGATTTTAACATTGTTTTCTTACAGTATTCATCCATGTGACTTTTTTTTCTAATCACAATACTGTATCATATTACACAAACATAAAATGTATATACTAATAAATATAACACATCTTTTACTAGATATGTCAAAGAATAGATGAAATCTTGTTATCGATTTTATGTAGCACTTTCTCCTTTTTTTGTATACCACCGTACTAGTTTTTACCTCTAGAAACAATAACTAAGACGAGTATGATATAACCAAAAATCGTATCCCATTCAAACCTAAATCAACGCAACAAAAATCAAAACCCATCAATATCCAAGCATTAATCACATCACAATCACAGATCCACTAACACAGCATACCCAAAACTTTCATCTAAAACACAGATCCATAACAATAACCTCACACCAAAATAATACATCAACCCAAATCTCATCAAAACCTATAACCAACAAAAAACCAACAACCTACAAATCAAGATCCTAAAAACCATCACCAACAATCAGTCACACAAATAACTCATAACAAAAACCACAAAAAACTCATTCAACATCCAGATCGAGTATCACGATAATGACGGTTACAACTCCGACAACGTCAGTGGTGGTTATCTAAACTCAAGGAAAATAAGTTTATTTCATGAATGGAAATGATAAGATTGGGTTTTTTCAGTGTTGTTCGAAACTGATTAAAAAATCAATGAGTTTGTTCAGTTTTGTGAGGAACTTCAGTTCTGTAAGGAACTTATAAAAGTGTATGTCGCGCTAGAAGGGGTAGGCAGCGGTGATGGTCGGTTAGAGAAGATGACAAGAAGAATATAGATGAATTGTTTTCTTTGAAGATATAAAGTGATGGATTATGATGTTGTTAATGACTTTGTTGTTGTTGATTGAATTTTGTTAATTATGGATATGAGATATGAATCACGGGCTTTGGACTTTTATTGTTAACAAGTTGGTAAACCCGCGCTCCGCTGCGGGACTTCATGATTCATTCAATCATAAATTTGTAACTACCAAATCAGATGTCTTAATAAACATAACATAAAGTTTCAAAACTTACATTTCAAGATTTGTAGTTGTTTGCAAGGAGAATTATTGCTTCAATCAAGCCATTAAAAAGATTCTACATTCTCGTTACTGAAAGCAACCTTTGGGGATAGCTCATAAAACAAAATTGAACCCTTCACCGTGAAAACCTAGGTCTTCATTTGTCAGTCGGTGGCGCTGCACGATCATCCTTCTAACGCATACCCCATATATCAGATTCTGCAGGCGGAGGATGTGCTTGGGCTGATGGCTCACTTCTACGGAACCTAGGGACATACTTTCCACCAGGTGTTGCAGGTGCAGGGGATGCTACAGGAGCATTAACTCATGGTCCAGGAATCTCATAAGGCCTGGTAAGTACTAAAACATATTAGCGTAGTAAACAATGCCAAAAGATCCTATGTGTTTCCCTTTGTAAGTGATGTTAGCTTGTCTTCCCTCTAGAAATTCAGGATCCTTCATTGAATAATAAACTTGTAAGCACAAAACTTGTACGTTTTATGGCCTGATCACATTCGAGGTTAATGCAGTGGCTCTAACTTCAAGGGCAGTTGTAGCTTCAATCTTTTTAACCAAAGCAGGATCCCTGTTCACAATGTTGCATATAATTCAGTTACAAAAGAGATTTTTTAAGCCCTAGGCACACAGTTCAACGGGTCAGGCTTAATTATCATGGGTCAGTTCTGTACCAAACTTGTTGCAGATGGGGTGTCATAAGCTGTTAACATTTAAGTTCCATAATAATATCTAAAATCTTTATGTCTCAAATGCTATCCATAGTGTCTCAATTTGCTTACCAACTTATTCTAAAAATTAACAGCTTGTAGCATTATCTATAAATCTCAGTACCACTTCCAACACGAAATCTTTTACGCACTATGTAAGATAACTTGGTCAATATTCTATGAATATAGTCCAGTACTAACACATACGTAAAAAATATGGAACAGTAAGGGGGATATCTAAAAACTGATATTTGATAAAATAGTTAAAAGTTATTCAAGAAAAGCTGTTTATTGAGATAAAGTCAAAATACCTAACTCCTTTTTTTATGATTATCTTATTTGCATTATGAAATATTAACGTTGTACTACTATTGATCTTGTATCAATCTAGAATACAAATGAGAAATGATAGTAATCTTATTGTGTTCTTTCAGCTTCTCCTTTTTACCTCGTGTAAGGTGTAAGCACAAAGTGTTGCCATAGATACTAAACATATGTTTGTATGTTTGTAAATTGGTCACCTTCCAGCATTATTTTCTGGAAGAGAGATTGACCCACTAAATTGAGTTTTATTCTTAACGTTTTGAGGAAACAATTATTTAGACGGATATTAATTCGTCATTAAGATCTAAAACTTCACACTTAAGAATCTATTCGCTTTTACTTGACAATCATATTTTTCTTTATATATTTTTTTATCTTATTAGCTCGTTTGTTAATTAGTTTAATCTTGTTTAGTATTATTTAAGATTTAGTTTTAATCAAAAACCAAAAATTAAAAGACATTCAAGCATCAAACAAAACACTTTCGTGGATTTTAAATTATTGCTTATCGCCGTGATACGACATGGGAGATAAAATATTGTTTGTCCTCAACCAATTTTTATATTCAAACGGGATACTCTCTATACTATTACTATCTTGGTATTTAGGTATATATTATATACTAAATATTATATATATATATATATATATATATATATTATTTATATACTATATATACGATTATCAAAAATGGCGTCATTGCCGAGGAAAGCTAGAGTTTTAAAACTAGGAAGATAGACTATTACTTTTCCTAAAGTAATTTTCTTATCTGACGGGATAATACTATATATATTATTACGACAAGCGTTTGAACGGATTATCAAAATGGCGCCGTTGCTGGGGAGAGGTGTACGATTTTCACGTGGTGATTGAAGTTAGTGCCTTGAAGATCCTTTCTTCAGAAAGTTTATTTTCGTACAGCCTTCACGATGTTTCAATTCTTTTTATGATGACGATGATTACGAGGAGAGTACTATTCCTTTAAATGAAATTGTTTCTCAAATACCTCTGTCTATTGCAATCACACCCGTTTTACCGACTTTAGAGCCCGAGGACTCTCTTATCATAGGGAATGAAGAACTTAGCACTATTCCTGAAAAGGAATCGGACGAAGTAATAAAGTCTAGTGTTGAGAACCTTGTTCCAATCCCAAGTGAGTCTGAGGATACATTCGGGAGTGATAGTGAGTGTGATTTACCTTCGTGTGATGATTTCTCTCCCATTAACATTCCCGAGGGAAAATCCGTGACTTTCTCTAACCCTCTATTCGATTCAAATAATGTTAAAATTTACTCGAACCCTCTTTTCGAATTCGATGATGAATATATCTCTAGTGATGTAAATCCTCTTTTTGATGAAATGTTAGAGAACATCGAGAGTAAGGACTCTTATGTTTCTAACCTTGATGAGCCAGCTTTGTTAGTCACACCTCTTTCCGATGCTAATATGATTCTAATCTTGATGAGCCGGCTTTACTAGTCACACCTCTTTCCGTTTTTAATGAGGATAAATGTTTCGACTCAGGTGGCGACGTTGATGTGATTGAGCTTCTACTTCACCGTGATCCGTCTACTCCTAAGATAAGCGTTGCTTCCATTCTCGAGGGGTTCACCGATGAACCGCCTCTAAAAAAGAATGATGATTTATTTGATTTGGAATCTAAAGAAAATGAATGGAAGAAGATTTTGTACGATGATCCAATTGATGATTTGATGACCGAGGAAAAAGTTTTCGCTGGGATTCTGGAGAAATTTTTTTCTCCAACATATGTTAGCTTACCCTTTGAGGATCGCCATTATCTTTCCCTCACATATGTTATCCGAATTTTTCTTCCTTATTTCACCTATCCGGTGGAATCTCCTTTTCTTCTCTCCTCCGGGAGTGAGGATACTATTTTTGACCCCGACATCTCCGCTTTTCATTTTTCTTCTCTAGAACCGGTGGCATCTCATCGGAGTGGAACTTTCATGTGCTTCAATGTTTATCCAAACATCTTGAATGAAAGTCCGATGGAGATTTGCTCTTTCACATGTTTCGACCATAATATCACGATGATATAGGGTGAGTCAAGCTAGAGACTCACACAAAAACAAAAGCGCTTCTCGGAGGCAACCTGTGGTTTACTATTTTTCTACATTTTTTTCTAATAAGTGTGGAACGTGAAGGAGCTCGCCTTTTCCTTTCTCGGTTTCGTGCTTGTTTTTTGTGTCCAGGAATACCGGATTATGAAGACTCTCTTGCTCGCAGGTTTTGTCCATCGATCACCTCGATCTTCGATCCTTCGCATGATTATATATGAGAATCTGATATCCCAGATCTTATTGATTAACGTTTATCTATTAGCATAATTAATAAACGACTTTAGATTTACGTAGAGACCCTTTTAAATATTGAGGACAATGTTTTATTATAGTATGAGGGGGATATTTCGATTTGATCTTACTTGCATTTTCCTTGTCTTCATGTAACCCCGTTTTACCACCAAAAATACCAAAAATATGTGATTTTATGCTAAATTTTTTTTTTCAAAAATAGAATAAGTGTTTTGACACATAGTTTTGTCTTTTTGAGAACAAATTTTGACTTGATCGAGCATGTTGCGATGTGATCATACATGTGCCTTACTGTGTCCTTCGCAACCCCGTTATGACCAAAATTTTAAAATTTTATAGTTTATATATATATATATATATTAGATATGCGAATAATTAGGCCTGTAGATCTAGGTAGCTTTTGACTTGACCGAGTTTTGCACTATAGCTTTTCCCTTAGCTTTTTATACTAAGCGTTTGCTTAACTTTAAAATTTTGCAAAGAACGAAAATTGATAGAGCTTTATATAAGTTAAATGCTAAGTGTGGTGTAGTTGGATCTCTTTAGAAATTGTGGCTTTTTGCTCCCACCAGCTTAATAAACGTTATATAATTGTTAAATAAATAAAGTTACTTTGGTTTTTGTGATTCTTAGTTTAGATCCCTTCGTAGAGATTCCTTCTGGTGAAAGTAAGGTACACATCGAGGTTTTGTCAGTGTTGTGGGGAAATAGACTCTTGGACCATGGTCGGCTCGCATACCGATGTGGCAGTTGTTAAAAGACCACAAGACTTGAAATTTGGCTATAATAATAATGTAATAAACTGAAGCCGAAATAAGACTTCTGGATCATGTTCGGCTCGTATACCGATGTGACAGTCGTTTAAAGGGTGGAGGTAATAATAATAAGAATAAGAATTGTGGGCTGATAAAAGTTTACTGTCTCTGGTTGGTTCGCTGCCGATGTGGCAGTCTTCAAAAGAAGGCCCGTAGTAAGAATAATAATCCGAGACTGATAAAAGTTTGATGCATCTGGTCGGTTCGCTCCCAATGTTGCAGCCTTCAAAAAGGTTGAGGAAATTACCGAGGTCGAAATAAGACTACTGGCTCTTGTCGGTTAAAACGCCCGATGTGTTAGTTGTTTAAAGGACAGATGTTTAATAATGTTGCAATAATAAAGCCAAATTTCGACTCCGGGGTTATCTAAATAAAGCCTCCGTCTCTGGACTCGTAGTTGAGTTGTTTTGGATGAAATAAAAAGGATAAAAAGGATACCTCTAAATCATGACGACATTAGAACCTTTAATGTGGACCTTATTCTCACCATATCGTCTCTTTAGGAAAGAATTTCAAACTAATTATGGCCTAAACCGGGTTTACTTTATATAAATAAGCCATAATTTATTTGTCATTAATAATAATAATAATAATAAAATCCTTAGAGGAAATTAGGAATAAGGGAGCGAAAAGTAGCTACGTTTACACAATTAGCATTTATGAGTAGTGTTAGCATCTAATCTTATATTTGACTGTGATTTCGTTTTAAGCTTAGTTTGAGGATCGTGAAAAGTCGAGGATGACGAACTCCCGTTCTTAAAGCCTTTTAAATAATGTTATTTAATTTTTATCTATTAGTTAATAAATGGTTAAAACGAGGGTGCTTGCGAATTAAATGATTTTTGAACATTTTAACGGACCTTTTTTGTTTTTGTTTGATTGTGATGGGTCATGAGTTAAAGAGGGATAAAATTATTTATTTTCGGGTTTGTTTTATTTACATTGCGTGTGGGGCCAGCAATGACTTAGTGTGGGGAGTTTGATGTGTGCTAAAACACACATCGTTTATACCCCGTAAAACAATATTAATCGGACTAAAAATACTAAAATATGTTTAATTAAATTGCAAATATGTTTGTTTGGTATTTTTATGTCTTGCAGGTATTATGGATTAAAAACAATGCAAAAACGGGTATTTTCGAGTTCGTTTCGATCAAGAGTGCTTCAAAGCCCATATGAAGTCTTGAAAATTACCCGAGCATGCCATTAAAAAGAACGCGAAAAAATGAGTCCAACGGTGCCCTCGGATCTTAATGGGCCAACCCGTGACCCACTTAAGGGGTCGGGCAAGCCCAAGCTAGCACTAAGGCCCAACAAGCTTTTAAGCCCAAAATAAAATTAATCCAAAATCTAATTTTGAGTGGTTGTGACGTCAGCGTGTCGTCATTGTCACGTGACATGAAATTAAATCAAAATAAGCCACGTGATTTGTCTTAACTACTGAGATCTCTAAATCTTTATCCTTGACTCTTTATGTCGCCTTGCAATCTTGTGTCTCCACACTCATGCTCAAGGTCTTGAAAGCTTGCTAATAATCTCCCTCAACATTTTCTCTAACATGATTACTTGTACCGCATCATGGTAGGAGTGGTACTTGATCCACTTGTGAGATATATCTTTGTTATTGTTCGACAATCTTGTCAAAAATGTTCCTTTTAGGGAGTGTTGTACATCAGAGATTGCGGAAGACTTTGACACATGTGCTTGAGCTTTCATCATGTATTTATCTTTGTCGATTAAGCATGAGGTCTTGAATCTTGACTCGACATGGACTAGAAGCTGCTACCGTCAGGAAACATGCAAGTATAGGTTCGTGATAAACATACATGGACGAACGTGTCTTTGTCACTTCGTCAAATACGATTATAATAACCACGGTTCCCCATTAATCAGTATAAATATTGCCTGTGATCAGGTAGAATTCAAAAGAATCTCCTTAACAGGGTTTCGCAGCCGTACTAGCCGTTCTCGTTACTAGAGCGTCTCAAAGTAGACAACACGGTAAGAGTGAATCAGATAGTTACTATCTTTCTGATTGAGTCATCAATTCATATATTGGACCAAAATCGA
>BQNB010055112.1:0-39252 GCA_026074375.1 Tanacetum coccineum
ATTTTTTCTAAACGTGACAAAATCAAATTAGAACTAGTAACCTTAACTATTGGGATGACCTCGTATTTACCAAATACTACACTATATATGACCGGGTTCTTTGCTCGTTAGTGCATGTATTGGTAGAGGAGTTTTATAAATTTAAAATTTAGCAATTAATTATTCAAAACAATTTTATGCATCAAGTTTTTGGCACCGCTGTCGGGGAGCTAAAATTAGTTATAGTTTGATTTCTTGTATTTTATTACTAAGCATTTTAGGAATCATAATGGCTAAGGGAGAGATCGATAACCTCAACATAGAACAATACCTAGCATTGACTCGAGGGAATCAGACACCGGGCGTGGTTAAACCAGAATTAGGAGGTAATGTGAATTTCAAAATCAAGAGTAAATTCATGCGAGAATTGAGGGAAGACACATTTTCTGGAAACAAGAATGACGATGTTCATGAGCATGTAGAGCGTGTTTTAGACATCGTCAGCTTATTCAACATTCCAGGAGTATCACACGATGCTGTCAAGCTACGCGTTTTTCCCAATACACTCATTGGAGCCGCTAAAAGATGGGTGGACAGACTTTCTCTAGGAACCGTCGATTCCTTGGATCTCCTTAAAAAGCCTTTATCCAAAGGTACTGTCTGCCCTCTAAAACCGCTAAGCAGCTTGAAGAAATCCGCCATTTCAAGCAGGAAGGTAAGGAAACATTATAGCAAGCTTAGGAACGGTATAATGACCTACTTTATAAATGCCCAACCCATAACATCAATAACCATCAGAAGGTGAATATCTTATATAATGGTCTCGGCATTATGAACCATCAATTGCTTGATTCTTAAGGCCCAATTCCTGGCATGACACCTGCTCAAGCATTAACAGCAATCTAGACTATGGTTGATCACTCCTAAAAATGGCAAGATGGTTCATCTAGCAGGAATATATATAGTAGCAGTAATTCTGAAGGGATTGCTGCTATTGTAAACAAACTAGATAGCCTTGGTCGTGACATGAAGAAACTTAAGGAGAACGTGTACGCTATTCAAGTAGGATGTCAGACCTGTCGAGGGGCTCATCTCGACAAGGAGTATCCTCTAAACGAAGAAGTTAAGAGCATTGAAGAGGTTAAATATGGCAAGTTCGGGCGTTCCTCACCTTTCAGTAATGGAGCTAAATATCATGTAGGCCCGCCTGGATACTACACACGCATTGACAATCGCCCATCATTTAGAGAAAAAAAGGCCAAACTTGGAGGAGCTTATGAACAAACACCTAAAGGAGTCAACATGAAGAAGAGCTAAGATGGAAGAGTAGGTGAAGAAACTTTAGGAGACTACAGAGATTAATACTCAAAATTAAAGCGCTTCTCTTAAAAATCTAGAAACCCAAATCGAGCAGCTAACAAAATAGTTTCACGTAAAAACTGATAGTGAAGTGACCAATTCATCATTCGACCAATGCAAGGTAGTTTACGCCGATAAAGAGGCACCACTTAACAACACAATTAATGAGCCCCACAAAGTAGCTTTTTTTTATAATCACACACAAATAGTTTAAGAAGAAGGTGTGTCATCAAAAGTCTTGTCGTGCCAACTTCCACCAAAAGAGTTGAATCCAATAAATTTCACTCTTTCCTGCACTATTGGAAGTTTAAATTTTTATGCTATGACAGATTTAGGTGAGAGTGTTAATGTCATACCCAAATCCAAGTTTGAACACCTAAAACTAGCTAGATTTAAGAAAACTAACATGCTAGTTGAAATGACTAATATGATGAAAAGGACTCCAATAGGAATAGTTAAAAACGTCCTTGTAAAGATCAATAAGTTGTTATTACTATCAGATTTTATGGTTACAGATATGTTAAACACGCGTAATAAAACCATGATTCTTAGGAGACCATTCCTCGTAACTATTCATGCCGAGATAGATGTCTTTATTAAAGAAATCTCCTTAGGAATTGGGGATGACAGGGTTACTTTCAACATGGACAAGAAAATTCATAATTTCACGACCCCTATAGGAAAGATTTACATGATAAACTTAATTCATAACGATGAATCTCCTTCTCGTAGTAATGCTCCATCAGATAAGTCTTCAAGGTTTGAGGAATCTGACAATTTGCATAATGAGAATAACTATATATAGGAACGAAGTAGCAAGAAGACAAGGACACTTATATCTGACACAAACCTCCCTAGCACACACTTCTGTGAACCTGTTAAGCAAATTACAATGGAATACTCAAGGTTTGGCCGACATGTGACCCAACTATGAAGGTATGTTACGAGAGAATTAAAATCTATAGGATGAATGAAGAAGGATTTTTAAAATTGTGGTACTGTTACCTTGATGGTGATAGGGAAAGTATAAAAGGGAGTGGTTTATCATTTCCTGAATTCCTCTTAGTTAAGTACGGGGAAGCCCACAAGAAAGAGTTATTTTGGGACAATAGGTATGCGGAATGATGCAACAAAAACTCAAGCCCAGACACACCCACTTCGAGGTTTACTTTGGTCAAAGAGGATTTTAAACCTAGACCAAAGGACTATCCTTTCAAGGATTGGCTATTAATAAAAGTAGGACTCATAGATGTAAGTGAACCTGTAAAGAAAGCCCTACTAAAACATGGCTAATTGATTGTTTTCAAGAAGAGCTAGTAAAAGACCCGTGATCAAGGAGTTTAAACGACTACAAGTGGATGTTCTATTTATAAATCGACCAACTAACTGACGAGTATGAGCTAGGGATAGGAAAGAAATGACATATGCTCGATGATATATGGGAAGACTGTAAGAAAGTACAGGGAAATAATACATATTGGTGGCATGATCATGGTCTTGAAGAAAATGAAAGACAAGAAGCCGGTTTAAAGATGGAGGATTATACACCACCTAAGGTTCATGTGGAAACTTTTGAAATAAAAAGATACTCGTTTGATATTGGACAAAGTTTCATTTGCATTAACAAAGGAAAAGAAGATACATTACTAATAGGAAGGGAGAACGAATCAAGGTTTAGGGAAATGATCCGAAAAGAAGTTAAGATTCAAAAGAAGACGTAGAGCGTCTTGAGTCTAACTTAAAGACTCGTTAATAAACAAAAGTGCTTGTCGGGAAACAACCTGTCTTTTATTTTCTGAGTTTTAGTTCATTTGTTTGGTTTCTCACTTCATTTGGCAGGTTCTCACAGCAAGGAATTGGAATTCAAGGTCTCCTTGACTCGTTGTCATGTGGTAAATAAGTTCCTGTATAGGCGTAACCACCTTGGTTATGCCGTAATAGATGTATTTACGGGGTAATCTCCTGTCTGAGTTACGTCATAACCTTTCATAATTTAACATTTCAAATTTAACAACCACATGATTATGGCGTAACCTAACCCAGGATTACACCGTAACCCCTTTCTGAAAACCTGAAATTAGTTTGAAACTTTTTCAAAACCTTATATAATTAAATGAACTTTGTGGGTATGTTCTCTGGAAACCCTCACGAGACTTCACTTGTCCACTTGGGCCACCAAGTGGTTTAAAAGGCTTTTTGCATATGCTAAATGCAACCGTGATTCTTACAAAAATGAGTTAGGTCTTATTGTATATTTATTTTTTGAATGTTTAATGCTTTTTGTTGTCTAGTGATTCCAGGGGATACGAGGTTGCTTAATAGAAGCTTTGTAAGAATTCATCTCTTGCAATTATCATTCAAAGTGGAGAGCAACGCTTAGGGGAGTCTTTTGTTTTAATTCTACTCTTATTCTGTGAATTTTATTTCCTTAATTTTACAATAAGGACATTGTACAAACCAAGTGGGAGGGGGATGGGAGTAGAATTACCACTTGAAAAATTATGCCAATTTTAAAATTTTTTGACATTTTTTCCTAATAAACTAATATTAATCTTTGCCGAGCGTGCTATTATTCTTTAATTCAATTAGTGAGGTTAAGCCTATTATTCCATTTTCATCTATTATACATAAATCCACCAAATATATGAGTGCCGGTAGTATTGTAGAATTTAGAACTTGGCATGTAAATCTTTTTGAGACCTAATTAATTAGTTGGAATGTACAGTTCAAGCAGGAAACATCTTAGGAAATCACCCAAAAAGCCTATATGTGTATGTTTATCGACTTGTCACACTGACTTGTCGACCTCCTCGTATAAAAACCTTTGTTGCACTCAATCTCAGTGCAAGATATCCCTAGATCACATTGTTAAGCCAATCCCTATTTAAACCCAATATGTTTATGTTTCGTTACACCATTTCGCCTCAACCAACCCTGTAGTGTTTATTTTCTTTGTGTTGAAATGTCTGGCTACTTAAGTCCATGGTTCGGGCAAATGGGTTTGGAAATTTTATGCATTCGTGGAAGACCTATCATTAATGATCTATAAACACCGCCCTGAATCATCACTTTCAAAATTATTCATCTCAAGTGGGGGGATGTGTGTATTGTATCAAATGCTGCAGGGGCAATAATAAAAAGATATAAACTCCTATAGCATTTACATGTTCAAAATATAAAGATGCTGCAACAATAAGCCATTTGTGTGCTAAAAAGTGTAAAGATGGTGCAACTATAAGACATCTTAATGATTGAGAAGAATGGAGCTAGTAGCCCATTATTAAAGATCATATTTTCAGACTTTGATACTTGGACTTATGGATGGACAATAGCTAGTTGTGACAACCTTAGTATATTTAGACTATTTGTTTTTTGTTTTTATTTTAACAACGATTAATGTGTATCCTGTGTCTTATCCTACCCTATATCATTCTCCGTTCTAACCATTGGTTTTACTCGAATAGGGGAATTGATTGCAATCATGTATGTTTATTCCATCGTTATAGATGTGTATATATGGTTTGTTGCCCTTGTTGGTGTAACGCTTTTGGTAAAGATTGTAGGATGATTCACCCTGAAAAACCTGTGTATCACTCATGTTGCCTTTAAGACTGTTTAGACCCTAATTCTAGCTGGTGCAGATTTGTGTACTCTCTAATCTTATGATAGAATACATGTTATGACTGTGCAATTGAGTGATCACCCCGAAATGAAACACTTAGATTAGTCATGAGAGTTGAGTGTTTTTGATCCAACTTTTCGTGAGATGTTCGGCTTTGATGTTTTCTAGCATAAGTAAATTATGAATTCATTTCTCCGAGTTAAATAGGAGAAATATTTTTATAAATTATTCTAACGGTTCTACTTGAGGGCAAGTAGAAGTCAAGTGGGGGGATATTTGATAACATCAATTAATTAATACTTTTTAGTATCAAATTCTCTATGAAAATGCTTATAATTATGTTATAATTATTTAAAAACACTACTTAATTGCTTATATTTAGTTTTCAAGAGCATTTGAGCAAAGACGTAGGATTTAGACGTGGAAATCATTCAAGTAAAGAGTTCAAGGCTAGCTACGACATAATAACCCCGAAGGGTTTACGCCGTAACAAAGATTAATGAAGAAATGAGTCAGCACTACCTTTACGGTGTAAAAGCTTTGTCATCATTATGCCGTAACACATCTCATAGAAGAAGGATGACTTATCCATGTCAGCATTATTGCATAACATGCACTATATGGTTACGCCGTAACAAGAATTAAGCCTGCAAAAGAGAAGTCCAACTCAGCATGGTTACGGCGTAACACCTTCATAATGGTTATGCCGTAACATAGTCGATACCTATAAAAAAGGGCTTGGATGGCTCATTTAGCATCATTCACTTCACCACTTTACAACACAGTACCAAGAGCAGAACAAGGCCCTCATGTGTCATTGTGGGGTGTAAATTTTTATGATTCAAGTTTAAATTTATATTTTGCCGACTTAACCAAAAACAACACTTTAACGGATAGTGTACCCGGTCGGTGGTAGATTTGTGGTAAGTAGGGTGTCGAACACTTGAAGCGAGGTTAAATCTTTCAATTTATTAATAATTTGGTTTACTAATCTAAGTTAATTCTAATCTAAGTCAAACCTATGCTAATCCTATGTTAGTTCTAATCTTAATTCTAACAGGTTAAAGGGGGGGGGGGGGTTAGTTTGAGAGACTGGCACGGGTTTGGTGGTGACTTCAACCAATTTAAGACAATTTAACCCACGCAAGAAAATTAACAGAAGATAAAAGAGCGGTCAAGTTTTATAATAGAAAATTGTATTAGCCATTATTAATCCAATTAGAAGTTGGTTTGTTTATTCAGTGCAATGATTACTTATCTCGAGATGGTATATCATTCTTAGACTTAGACGGGACTTCTTTTTAAGACCTAGACACATTAATTATGTCATAATTAAAGCATCCACATAAAGCATCTGCATAAAGCATCCTTATTTGCGGATTATAATCTATCTTAGGGATTAAAGTAATGGTGATCTTGTTAAACCCTAGCACATAGAGACTTTACCCACTTACTGCTTAATGGCGATTTATACACTAGTGTTCCACTAACCCAATCTTTACCAATTAATTAGAACGTACTCGTTGATCCCAAGGGTCACCTATCGGTCCAACTAATCTCACAATCTAAAGGAAAAGACAGGTTGTTAATTGTGATCCTATTTGTCTAGATGTATAAATTACTATATGGAGAGCTATCCCGACATCTAGATTACTTGGTCCGTATCACCAGATCCAGTTAAATGATAGGTCTTATATTAAAGCAAATAAACAAGTATAAATTGATAAACATAAACAAGCATACAATGATAAATCAAGTAATTGAGATATAAGAAAACCAAACATTTAGATCTTCATAATAATGGCTAATACCCTAAGGTATTAGCCTTCAAGCGTCATAATTAATACAAAAGTAATGGCTTAGCTAAGGTAAACTAACCGAGTTAACGGATGATACCAAAAACTGAACGATTACAAAAGTATAAGAAATTACACGTTGTCTCTTATGGATTGGAATGCATTGCAAGACCTCTTCTGCTCTTTTTCTCCTCTAAAAATCAACTTTTGTAGTTGAGCTATCAAGAATATAATTTAGCACACTTAAAACTCGTTTTTGAGTTTTCTATTTATAAGGTCTAGAGTCAATTCAATACGGCATATCCAATGTCGTGGATACGGTGTAGTGGGGGTTTCTTAGAGTAGGGACCATATTTGATATCTTCCATAATATTCACATACTATATCTCTAATACGGCGTATTGGTCTTCTCTGGATACGGCGTATTGATCATGTTTCCTTTGTAGACTTTGGTGAGTGCAGGCACAGATTCGCCGTATATTCCTTGATGGATACGGCGTATTGGTTGTCAAAACAGCAATCTTCAAAATATCTTTGTTTAAGCTCCAAAATGCTTGCCTTTTAGTCAAGTTTCATCAAGTACTCCATAACTACTGCAATTCTCAAATACAAACGACTAAGTAACAATTCTTTGCAATAATCATACAAATTGGGTTAATTACATAGGATAAATGATGCTATAAAATAGACGTTATTTGATGTCATCAAATATCCCCACACTTGAATACTACTTGTCCTCAAGTAGCCTTTAGAAGTTTATAAAAATGTATCCCTAAGGATATTTTTCGTTAAGCATTTATTTGATCTATTACAAGTACACAACCAAACACCTCATAAAATAGGAAGATGAAAACACTCAAATCACTCAACTAATCTATGTGGTAACATGTAACTAATTTGCTCAATTTTTTGGTCGTGACGAGTATTCTATCATAGGCTTGGCAAGGATATACATCTCCACCACTAGAGCTAAGGAGTAACAAGTTTATAAAGGTAAATATAGGTTTGTATGATATGGCTTAGGGTTGATCATTCTATAACCTTTCACCAAAAGCAGTACACCAACAAGGCAGCTGAAGCACACATACATGGCCGTAACGATGGAATAGACATGTGTGTTCGATCACATCCTCATTCGAGTTTTACTAATGGCTATGATGAAGAATGATATAGGGTAGGGATCTTCTAACTTTCACCAATAGTAATAAACCAACAAGGCAGCTGAGACATGCATACATGGCCATAACGACGGAATAGACATGCACGCTCGTATAAATCCTCATTCGCGTAAAACCCATGGTTAATGACTAGGAAAGGGAAATAAATTGTTGTTAAATAAAAATTATAAAACAAATAGATTAAGTCTAATATACAAGTTGCTAGACACTTTTTCCTGACCGTTACCATGATAAAAACACAACTATTTACAAACATCTTAATCATAGATAAAAAACAACAACCTAAGGTGGCGTTCCCGTAATGGTCAACTTCCCAATCAACCCATACTTTTACATACTTTACAAGGCAAGTGGTGAGATCTACCACTTTATATAATACTCTACATCATTAACTTTAAGACGTATTAACGAATAATCGATCCTTCGTGTAATTCCTTCGGTAGTTACGAAACGATTATCTTCAAACTTTCCTTCTCTTTTTTTTGTTGCGATTTTTTTTTCAAACATCTAACAATATATGAAACTCGAAGTAGTTTCACCATCTTCACGATTATAAAAATTCTGGATAATTCCTTCGATAAATCTTCATTCTTTGGACGTACCACTAATTGCGATGGTAGTAAAAATACATGAGTTTTGACTATTTTATACATTCCCATTTGTGATGTGCAAATTTCTTCCAACCGTACCAAAATTGACACAGGACTCGGGAAATACATACTTTACACTTTAAGCAACTAGCAACTGTAAAATAAACTTAATCTAACAGGGTAGGTTAAGTGTAAAGGTGTAACAAAATAAACAAGTTGGTATAATTCCTAAAGGATTGGCTCTACAGGTTGTTATAGGGGTATCTTACTCTTAATGTGAGAGTAAACGCAGGGTTTATACGGGGGTTAACTAACCAGTATAGTTAGTTAATAAACAACATGAATAGGCTTTTTGGGTGTAATCCTACAAATTTACCAATTTAAACAAGTTACTCCATCTAAATCCATAGTACTCATCACTATGATCTCGAATAGATATACCAAGCCAAGTTCTAAAGTCAACTACATCACCGGCACACTCATATTTTTTGGAATTTAGGTAAACATTTAGAAACGGATAGGTTAAATCCCCCCCCCCCCCCACCCCCCCCCCCCCCCCCCCCCCCCCCCCCCCACCATATCTAACAAGGGGTTAATTGGGCGGTTATGTATCAAGTAATTTCATAAAAGTATGCTGATTTTTGTTAATTTGAGCATAATTTAAGCATTTTAAGTGTGAAAAATAGGACAAGTATACATTCTAATTCCGATCCCCCTACTTGAATTATACAACATCCTCGTTTTATAGATAAAACATTAAATACGGGAATTAAAAAGAATTACAATGAGAAACTCCCCTGATATTTGCTCGGTAGATTCTCCATGTTGAGTTTATAAAGCAAGAATTTATGTTGAACAGCCACCTTGATGTTTCAAGACTCCAACACCTCCAGACTTGTAAATACTTCAACCAACTCGTCGATTTCTTTTCTTTTATTGAGGTCATGTGCAAATAATAGGAAAACGTACATTCCTATTTTTGTTACCTACGGTTAATTTAAACTAAAATAAACAAACTAAATACGAGTCAGTTCTGGTGAATATGCCGTATCATGTGCATGAATATGCCGTATTGCCAGAACTGACAATAATGTTTTTAAAGTGCATAAAAAGTAAAGACGGATAGCGTCCAAACAATCAATACGCCGTATGGTATGGAGTGGATACGCCGTATTGATGTCTGGGAAGACAGACTTAATAAAAATAAATAAAATTCTGGATAGTCTCCCGGGAAGCACTTTTGTTTATGAAAAATTCTTTAAGTTAGACTTGTTCTTCAGCATTTCTTCACTATTCCATCTCATGCACGCTAATGTTCCCGCGTATGAGCCATTCTTCTGTCTTCGCATCTCGAATGAAATCGGATCCTAAGTTCAATACTCCTTTGTAGAACCCCTTAAGCTTTTGGTATGAATGCGAGATTCCATTCTTCTTATCTTTATCACTTACCTTCAGTAATGGTGGGATCTTATTGCATTGCTCATTAGTGTGGTGTTTAAACCTCAGATATGATCGCACCATTTGGTAAGTTACACTTTTGTTACCATTGTAAATGGTTATCATCCCTTTGTACCATCTTGCTTTAATTCCAACTTCTCTTAAAAATGGTTCGCCAAAAATAACATCGCCCATTTCGTCATCACGATAAGCATCTATATCTTCTAAAACTATGAAATCCGTCATAACAGAAAAGGTTCCAAAAAAAATAGGCACATTCATTAAAGCTCCAATAACATTATTCCCTTTGTACACCATCTTATCTTTCATTATAGAATTATGAAACTTTTTGGACATCACATTGACATACAATAATGGGAAGAAATTGACGTGTGTAAATTCAAATCCTATCATGCATGAAAACTTTAAGTTGTGAGCGTAATCTCTATGGATCTTCTTATCATAGTCGCAACAACTAGGGTAATTATCAATTCTAGTATCAAGTTCATCATTCCTAGTTCTAAATTCCTCAATTACCTCACATTCCTTAATGGTGGGCATCAAATCATCACCTTGATTTCTCCTAAGCTCAAATGGTTCATTTAGATCATTTAATTCGATGTAATCTCCATTCAAAGGGTCTAATGATCTATTAATCACCAAAGTCTCTCCTATAAGCCTAGCTTCTAAATCAAGCTCCATTCTTTCTCTTAAACTTAGCATGTAGACCCTCTTAATTAAACTACTAGCAGGTTTAACACTTTTGAAAATAATTCTTTCTTCCCCAATCCTCAAAGTAATCTTTCATTTGAAAACATCAATCTTAGCATGGGCGGTAGACAAAAATAGTCTTCTGAGGATCAAAGGTACTTTAATATCCTTGGGCATATCTGGAATTATAATGTTTACTGGGAAAATAAATTTACCAATACCTACTAGCATGTTTTCAACTATTCCTTTAGGATATTTCAATGTCCTGTCTGCTATTTCAACTGTCAACTTAGTGTGAGCTAATTCGCCTAATCCTAAGTTAAGGTAGGTCGAGAGAGGCATAACACTAATGCTAGCTCCTAAGTCAACAAGGGCATTATCAAAGCAAACATTATTAATAAAGCAAGGTAAAGTGAAACTCCCTAGGTCTTTCTCCTTTCGGGGTATGGAATTATCGATATGTGAAGCTTCAGAGTAAGCTTCCAAGAATTGTGGTCTATATGATCCCTTCTTTTTATCACAGTAGAAACCATTCAAACAACTTGGAAACAGAATCATCATTTGTCTTATCTCGTACATTAGTGTAAAGTTGTGTCCAGTAGATATGGCGTATTGGGAGGATCTAATACGGCGTATCAGGTATGAATTAGCTTCAATAGTAGTCGAGATCGACTTGACTTGATATCTCAGGTTCGCTTCAGTAGAGCTAGGTAGACTTCCAAATCCTCTTTCCTGTAATACCTTGCTCATTTGCCCGATTTAATCTTGAAAGGTTTAATCAATGCTCCTTGGTTTCTAATGGCAGAATCTATTGAAGCTCAAATTTCTTTAATCAAGTTAGAGTTTTCTTCGTGTCTCTTTGCTGATTCACTCATAAACTTGCTCAGGGTATCTTCCACAGATTGCCTTCATTCTTGGTACAAAGGATTTGCGTTATTCCTTTGATAGAATCTCGAAGCTGCTTTTCTATATCCCTCTCTTTGAAAAGGCCCACTAAATTGCTTGTAGTAAGCTTCTTCTAGGGTTGTCCCTTCTTCCTTGATTGGGCAATCTTTGGTGTAATATGGTCCTTTACATTGTTCACATCCTACTTGAGCAGCATAAACTTTTTCATTCACTTTCTTGATTTCTCTTCTAAGGTTATTGAGTTGTGCTTGAATTGTTGTCAATCCGTCAGAAGTTTTAATACTTCTTGTCCTAGATGTTCCATTGTGCCATTTTTAAGAGTATTCTGCCATCTATTGGATTGCCACTTTTGCATCAGCAACAGTCTTAGTCGGTATTGCACCTCTCGAATCAAGAATCTGTCGTGTTGGAACTTCCAACCCATTATAAAACAAAATCACTTCCTACATTTCAGTTAAGTAGTGTTGAGGACACTTCATCAAGAGTTCTTTAAAGTGCTCTTACGCTTGAAAAAGGGTTTCATCAGGTGCTAAAAGTTGTTGATTTCCTCTATTTTCTTTGCAGTTCGAGACGGTGGGCAGTATTTGTTCAAAAACTTAGTTTTAAGATCTTCCTAAGTTGTAATCGAACTAGTTGGTTCATTTCTTAGCCAATGACTTGCGGCTCCAGTTAAGGATATAGGGAAGACTCGGAGAATTAATTGATCTTGAGTAATGTTAGAAACATGAAATAAGTCAACAATTTGAGAACTTTCTCAATGTGTTCATTCGCATCTTCATGATTTGAACCGTTGAATGTGTATTATCGAAGCACCTTAAGAAATTGGCCTTTTAGTTCAAAGTGATCTTTGTCTTCAATTTTAGGCCTAGCAATCCCCTATCCATAGTCAGCTCGGGTCTTGCTCATGTATTACTTTATAGTTTCCGCCATTGTATCCGCAACTTCTTCCTCCGAATATTCTTCCTGGTCAGAAAATAGATCAAAATCAGGCAATCTCGATTCCTCAAGACTTAGAGTCTTGAAGTGCTTCCTAGATGATCAAAATTCTCATTCTGGTTCCTTAAAAGGTTTAAATAGTTCCTTTGTCAAACTTCTTGTCATGCACTACCTGAAACAAGGGATAAACAATTAGTAGGATGAACTTAGGAGAAAGAAAACATAGTTATATCAAAATTAAATGCTAAATATCAGATATGTTACTGTATCAGATGGTCAATACGTCGTATTCAATGGAACTGAATACGCTGTATTAATCCTTTTGAATGAATACACTGTATTGGATAGAAAGTTGTATACGGCGTATCCGATGGAAGTGGATACGTCGAATCGAGTTATCGACCAGAACAGTGTATTAGAGAAAACAATTAAATACGCAAACAATTTAAACACACAAATATATAAGAAAATATACAGAATATACAATAATATACACTAATCTAATTTACACTAATCCTAAGGGTTAGATCCAAATGCTAAAAACCAAGATATAAAATAAAAATCAAGATTAATTTTCACTCCCCGGCAACGGCTCCAAAAACTTGATGTGTCGTTGTGTGGTGTATATTTTTATGATTCAAGTTTTAAATTTATATTTTATCGACTTAACCAAAAACAACACTTTAACCGGCAGTATACCCGGTCGATGGTAGATTCGTGGTAAGTAGGGTGTCGAACACTTGAAGCGAGGTTAAATCTTTAAATTTATTAATACTTTGGTTCACTAATCTAAGTTAATTCTAACCTAAGTCAAACCTATGCTAATCCTATGTTAGTTCTAATCTTAATTCTAACAGGTTAAAATGGGGGTTTTTCTGTCTGAGAGACTGGCACGGGTTTGGTGGTGACTTCAACCAATTCAAAAAACTTTAACACATGCAAGCAAATTAATAGAAGATAAAAGAGTGGTCAAGCCTTATAATAGAAAACTATATTAGCCATTATTAATCCGATTAGAAGTTGGTTTGTTTATTCAGTGCAATGATTACTTATCTCGAGGTGGTATATTATTCTTAAACTTAGGCAGGACTTCTTCCTAAGACCTACACACATTAATTATGTCACAATAAAATCATCCGCATAAAGCATCCTTATTTGCTGATTATAATCTAACTTAGGTATTAAAGCAATGGTGATCTTGTTAAACCCTAGCTCATAGAGACTTTACTCACTTACTACTTAACGGCGATTTATACACTAGTAGTCCACTAACCCAATCTTTACCAATTAATTAGAACGTATTCGTTAATCCTAAAGTTCACTCTAAAGCCAAAGACAGGTTGTTAATCATGATCCTATTGATCTAGATGTATAAATTACTATATGGAGAGCTATCCCATCATCTAGATTACTTGGTCCGTATCACTAGATCCAGTTGAATGACAGGTCGCATATTAAAGCACATAAACAAGTATAAATTGATAAACATAAACAAGCATACAATGATAAATTAAGCAATCGAGATATAAACAAAACCAAACATTCAGATCTTCATAATAATGGCTAATACCCGAAGGTATTAGCCTTCAAACGTTATTAGTCATACAAAAGTAATGGCTTAGCCAAGGTAAACTAATCGAGTTAATAAATGATACCAAAAACTGAATGATTACAAAAGTATAAGAAATTACACATTGTCTCCTATGGATTGGAATGCGTTGCAAGACCTCTTCTGCTCTTTTTCTTCTCTAAAAATTGACTTTTGTAGTTTAGGTATCGAGAATATGATTTAGCACACTTAAAAATCGTTTTTAAGTTTTCTATTTATAGGGTTTGGAGTCAGTTCGATACGGCGTATCAAATGTCTTAGATACGACGTATTGGGGGTTTCTTAGAGTAGGGACCATGTTTGATATCTTCTAGAATATTCACATGCTATATCTCTAATATGGCGTATTGGTCTTCTTTGGATACAACGTATTGATCATGTTTCCTTTGTGGTCTTTGGTGAGTGCAAGCACAGATACACTGTATCTTCCTTGATGGATACGACGTATTGGTTGTCAAAACCGCAATCTTCAAAATATCTTTGTTTAAGCTCCAAAATGCTTGCCTTTTAGTCAAGTTTCACCAAGTACTCCATAACTACTGCAATTCTTAAATATAAATGATTAAGTAATAATTATGTGCAATAATCATACTAAATAGGTTAATTACATGGGATAAATGATGCTATAAAATAGACGTTATTTGATGTCATCAAATATCCCCATACTTGAATCCTACTTGTCCTCAAGTAGCCTTTAGAAGTTTATAAAAATGTATCCCTAAGGATATTTTCCGTTAAGCATTTATTTGATCTATTACAAGTACACAACCAAACACCTCATAAAATAGGAAGATGAAAACACTCAAATCATTCAACTAATCTATGTGGTAACATGTAACTAATTCGCTCAATTGCTTGGTTATGACGAATGTTCTATCATAGGTTTGGTAAGGATATACAGCTCCACCACTAAAGCTAAGGAGTAACAAGTTTATAAAGGTAAATATGGGTTTGTATGATAAGGCTTAGGGTTGATCATTCTACAATATTTCACCAAAAGGACCACACCAACAAGACAGCTAAAGCACACATACATGGCCGTAACGACGGAATAGTCATGTATGTTCGATCACATCCTCATTCGAGTTTAACCAATGGTTAAGATGAAGAATGATATAGGGTAGGGATCATCTAACTTTCACCAATAGTAATAAACCAACAAGGCAGCTGAGACATGCATATATGGCCATAATGACGAAATAGACAAGCATACTCGTACAAATCCTCATTCACGGAAAACCCATGGTTAATGATTAGGAAAGGGAAATAAATTATTGTTAAATAAAAATTACGAAACAAATAGATTAAGTCTAACATACAAGTCACTAGACAATTTTTCCCCACCGTGACCATGATAAAGACACAACTATTTACAAACGTCTTGATCATAGATAAAAAACAACAACCTAAGTTGGCGTTCCTGTAACGGTCAACTACCCAATCATCTCATAGTTTACATACTTTACAAGGAAAGTGGCGATATCTACCACTTTATACAATACTCTACATCATTGACTTTAAGACGTATCAACGAATAATCGATCCTTCGTGTAATTCCTTCGGTAGTTGCGAAACGATTATCTTCAAACTTTCCTTCTCTTTTTTTGTTGCGATTTTTCTAATTTTTTTGAATTTTTTTTCAAACATCTAACAATATACGAAACTCGAAGTAGTTTTACCATCTTCACGATCATAATAATACCGGATAATTTCTTTGATAATTCTTTATTCTTTGGGCGTACCATTAATTGCGATGGTAGTAAAAATACATGAGTTTTGACTATTTTATACATTCCCATTTGCGATGTGCAAATTTCTTCCAACCGTACCAAAATTGACACAAGACTCAGAAAATACATACTTTACACTTTAAGCAACTGGCAACTATAAAATAAACTTAATCTAACAAGGTAGGATAAGGTGTAAAGGTGTAACGAAATAAACAAGTTGGTGTAATTCCTAAATGATTGGCTCTACGGGTTGTTCTAGGGGTATCTTACTCTTAGAGTGAGAGTAAACAAAGAGTTTATACGAGAGTTAACTAACCAGTATAGTTAGTTAATAAACAACATTATGACATCAAATAACGTCTATAATATAGCATCATTTATCCCATGTTATTTACCCTATTTTGTATAGTTATTGCTAAGAATTGTTACTTAATCATTTATTTTTGAGAATTGGAGTAATTATGGAGTAATTGGTGAATATTAGCAAAATGCGCGCATTATGGAGCTTAAACAAAGATATTTTAAAGATTAGTGTTCTGACAACCAATATGCCGTATCCATCAAGGAAGATACGACGTATCTGTTCCTGCACCCACCAAAGACCATAAAGGAAACAATATTAATGCGCCGTATCTAGAAGAAGTCAATACGCCGTATTGAGGATATAGTATGTGATTATTCTGGAGATATCAAATGTGGTCCTTACTCCAAGAAACTCTAATACGCCGTATCCAATCCATTATATACGCCGTATCGAACCGACTTCCAGACCCTATAAATACAAAACTCAAAAACGAGTTTTAAGTGTGCTAAATCATATTCTCGATACCTAAACCATAAAAGTCAATTTTCAGAGGAGAAAAAGAGCAGAAGAGGTCAAGCAACGTTATCAATTCCATAGGAGACAACGTGTAATTCCATATACTTTAGTAATCGTTCAGTTTTTGGTATCATTCGTTAACTCGGTTAGTTTACCTTGGCTAAATAATTGCTTTTGTATTTATTATGACGTTTGAAGGCTAATACCTTCGGGTATTAGCCATTATTATGAAGATCTGAATGTTTGGTATTTGTTTATCTCAATTTCTTGATTTATCGTTGAATGCTTGTTTATGTTTATCAATTTATACTTGTTTACGCGCTTTTGTATGCGACCTATCATTCAACTGGATCTAGTGATACGGACCAAGTAATCTAGAGTCTAGGATAGCTCTCCATATAGTAATTTATACATCTAGAATCATAGGATCATAAATATTGTCCTGCTAAATCTGTGTCTAGGATACGCTTTGGGCTTAACTAGTTAATTGGATATTGCCAATGGTTTATTGATCGTGTTGACTAGAAGGTGAACCTAGATAATTCAACAAATAACGTTCTGATTCCATTGGATAGTTGGACAAGTGGGCTACTAGTGTATAAATCGCCATTAAGCATTAAGTGGGTAAAGTCTCTATGAGCTAGGGTTTAACAAGATCACCATTTCTTTAATCCCTAAGATAGATTATAATCAGCAAATAAGGATGCTTTATGCGGATGCTTTAATTGTGACATAATTAATATGTCTAGGTCTTAGGATGAGGTCCCGCCTAAGTCTAAGAATGATATGCCTCTTCAAGATAAGTAATCATTGCATTGAATAAACAAACCAACCTTCTAATCAGATTAATGATGGCTAATACAGTTTTATATCATAAGGATCGACCGCTCTTTCATTTTCTGTTAATTTGCTTGCGTGGGTTAAAGTATGTTGAATTGATTGTAGTCAGCAACCAAACCATGTCAGTCTCTCAGGCTGAAAACCCCTTTTTCTCGTTAGAATTAGGACTAAGACTGGCATAGGTTTAGAATAAAATAGAATTAAAATAGATTAGATAACCAAAATATTAATAAATTAAGAGATTTAACATCGCTTCAAGTGTTCGACACCCTACTTACCACGAAACTACTACCGATCGGGTACACTGTCCGTTAAAGTGTTGTTTTTGGTTTAGTCAGAAAAATATAAATTTAAAACTTGAATCATAAAAATATACACCACACAACGACACATCAATATATTATCATATATATATATACTATATACATATACTATATAATATATATATATACAACATATATATATATATATATACATATATATATATATATACTACATACATATATATATATATTTATCATACATATCTACATAATATATATATACATATACACTTTTGTATATATACATTTAGATACATATTTTTATTATATATATATATATATATATATATATATATATATATATATATATATATATATATATATATTATGATTATTATTATTATAAATATATATATGTATTATATTATATTTTTTATATATACATACATAATATTATTTAAATATATGTTTATATATATGTATATATATATAATGTAGTATGTATATATATATACTAAATACTACTATTATGTATGTATATAATGTTATATATATATATGTTATTATACATGAATAGGATTTTTGGGTATAATCCTAAAAATTTACCAATTTAAACAAGTTACTCCATCTAAATCCATAGTACTCATCACTGTGATCTCGAATAGATATACCAAGCCAAGTTCTAAAGTCTACTACATCACTGACACACTCATATTTTGTAGAATTTAGGTAAACATTTGGAAACCAATAGGTTAAATCCTCACAATATCTAATAAGGGTTGTTGTGTGTGGGTTATGTAACATGTAATTTCACAAAAGTATGCTTGAAATTTTTTTAAATTTGAGCATAATTTAAGCATTTTAGTGTGAAAATTAGGACAAGTATACATTCTAATTCCCATCCCCCCACTTGAATTATACAACGTCCTTGTTGTATAGATAAAACATTAAATTCGTGAATTAGAAAGAATTAGAATAAGAAACTCCCCTGATATTTACTCGATAGATTCTCCATGTTGAGTTTATAGAGCAAGAATTTGTGTTGAACAGCCGCCTTAAAGTTTCAAGACTCCAACACATCTAGACTTGTAAATACTTCAACCAACTCATTGATTTCTTTTCTTTCATTGAGGTCCTGTGCAAATAATAAGAAAAACGTGCATTCATATTTTTTGTACCTATGGTTAATTTAATCTAAACTAAACAAAATAAATACGAGTCAGTTCTGGTGAATACGCCATATCATATGCATGAATACGCTGTATTGCCAGAACTGACAATAATGTTTTTAAAGTGCATAAAAAGTAAAGACTGATAACGTCCAGACAATCAATATGCCGTATGGTATGGAGCGGATACACCGTATTGATGTCTAGGAAGACAGACTCATTAAAAATAAATAACATTTAGGGTTGTCTCCCGGGAAGCACTTTTGTTTACAGAAAAGTCTTTAAGTTAGACTTGTTCTTTAGCATTTCTTCACTATTCCATCTCATGCACGCTAATGTGCCCGCATGTGAGCCATTCTTCTATCTTCGCATCTCGAATGTAATCGGGTCCTAAGTTCAATACTCCTTTGTAGAACCCCTTAAGCTTTTGGTATGAACGCGAGATTCCATTCTTCTTATCTTCATCACTTACCTTCAGTAATGGTGGGATCTTGTTGCGTTGCTCATTAGTGTGGTGTTTAAACCTCGGATGTGATCACACCATTTGGTAAGTTACACTTTCGTTACCATTGTAAATGGTTATCATCCCTTCGAACCGTCTTGCTTTAATTCCAACTTCTCTTAAAAATGGTTCGCCAAAAATAACATCGCCCATTCCATCATCATGATAAGCATCCATATCTTCTAAAACTATGAAATTCGTCATAACAAAAAAGGTTCCAACAAAAATAGGCACATTCATTAAAACTCTTATATTATTCCCTTTGTACACCATCTTATCTTTCATTATAGAATTATAAAACTTTTTGGACATCACATTAACATAAAATAATAGGAAAAAATTGATGTGTGTAAATTCAAATCCTATCATGCATGAAAACTATAAGTTGTGAGCACAATCTATATGGATCTTCTTATCATAGTCGCAACAACTAGGGTAATCATCAATTCTAATATCAAGTTCATCATTCCTAGATCTAAATTTCTTAATTACCTCACCTTCCTTAATGGTGGGCATCAAATCATCACCTTGATTTCTCCTAAGCTTAAATGGTTCATTTAGATCATTTAATTCGATGTAATATCCATTCAAAGGGTCTAATGATCTATTAATCACCAAAGTCTCTCCCATAAGCCTAGCTTCTAAATCAAGCTACTTTCTTTCTCTTAAACTTAGCATGTAGACCCTCTTAATTAAACCAGTAGAAGGTCTTTTGAAAGTAATTCTTTCTTCCCCAATCCTCAAAGTAACCTTTCGTTTGAAAACATCAATCTTAGCACGGGCGGTAGACAAAAATGGTCTTTCGAGGATCAAGCGCACTTTGATATCCTCAGGCATATCTAGAATTATAAAGTCTACTGGGAAAACAAATTTACCAATACCTACTAGCACGTTTTCAGCTATTCCTTTAGGATATTTCACAGTCCTGCTAATTCAACTGTTAACTTAGTGTGAGCGAATTTGCCTAATCCTAAGTTAAGGTAGGTCGAGAAAGGCATAACACTAATGCTAGCTCCTAAGTCAACAAGGGCATTATCATAGCAAACATTATTAATAAAGAAAGGTAAAGTGAAACTCCCTGGGTCTTTCTTCTTTTAGGGTATGGAATTATCAATATGTGAAGCTTTAGAGTAAGCTTTCGAGAATTGTGGTCCATATGATCCCTTCTTTTCATCACAGTAGTAACCATACAAACAACTTGTAAATGGAATCGTTGTTTATCTTGTCTCGTACATTAGTGTATGGTTCTGTCCAGTAGATACGGCGTATTAGGAGGATCTAATATGGCGTATCATGTATGAATTAGCTTCAATAGTAGTCGAGATCGACTTGACTTGATCTCTCGGGTTCGCTTCAGTAGAGATAGGTAGACTTCTAAATCCTCTTTCCTGTAATACCTTGCTCATTTGCCCGATTTGAATCTCCAAAGTTTTAATCGATGCTCCTTGGTTTCTAATGGCAACATCCATTGAAGCTCAGATTTCTTTAATCAAGTTAGAGTTTTCTTCGTGTCTCTTTGCTGATTCAATCATAAACTTTCTTAGGGTATCTTCCATAGATTGCCTTCGTTCTTGGTACGAAGGATTTGAGTTATTCCTTTGATAGAATCCTGGAGCTGCTGCTCTATATCCTCCTCCTTGAAAAGGTCTACCAAATTACATGTAGTAAGCTTCTTCTAGGGTTGTCCCTTCTTCCTTGATTGGGAAATCTTTGGTGTAATGGGGTCTTTTACACTGTTCACATCCTACTTGAGCAGCATAAACTTTTTCATTTACTTTCTTGGTTTCTCTTCCAAGGTTATTGAGTTGTGCTTGTATTGTTGCCAATCTGTCAAAAGTTTTAGTACTTCTTGTCCTAGATGTTCCATTATGCTATTTTTTAGAGTATTCTGCCATCTATTAGATGGCCACTTTCACATCAACATAAGTCTTAGTCGGTATTGCACCTCTTGAATCAAGAATCTGTCGTGTTGGAACTTCTAACCCATAATAAAACAAAATCACTTCCTACATTTTAGTTAAGTAGTGTTGAGGATACTTCATCAAGAGTTCTTTAAAGCACTCCCATGCTTGAAAAAGGGTTTGGTCAGGTTCTTGCTGAAAGTTGTTGATTTCCTCCATTTTCTTTGTAGTTTGAGCAGGTGGGAAGTATTTGTTCAAAAACTTAGTTTTAAGATCTTTCTTAGTTTTAATTGAACCAGTTGGTTCATTTCTTAGTCAATGACTTGCGGCTCCAGTTAAGGATATAGGGAAGACTCAGAGCATTAATTGATCTTGAGTAATGTTAGGAACATGAAATAAGTTAACAATTTTGAGAACTTTCTCAATGTGTTCGTTCGCATCTTCATGATTCGAACAACTAAATATGTTTTCTCGAAGCTCCTTAAGAAATTGGCATTTTAGGCCTAGCAACCCCTGATCCATAGTCAGCTCGGGTCTTGCTCAGGTATTGCTTTATAGTTTCCGCCATTGTATCCGCAACTTCTTCCTCCAAATATTCTTCTTGGTCAGAAAATAGATCGAAATCAGGCGATCTTGATTCGTCAAGACTTAGAGTCTAGAAGTGCTTCCTAGATGATCGAAATTCTCATTCTAGATCCTTGAAAGGTGTTGATGACATCAAATAACGTATACTTTATTGCATCATTTATCCCACGTATTTAACCCATTTTTGTAAAATTCTATTGCACAAATAATGTACATAATCGTTCCATATTTTGAGATTGGAAGTAATGATGGAGTAGCATGGTGAATATTAGCAAAGGCGTACATTCTGGAGCTTAAATAAAGATATTTTAAAGATTGCTATTCTGAAGACCAATATGTCATATCCATCAAGGAAGATACGGCGTATCCGTGCCTGCACTCACCAAAAGACCACAAAGGAAAGAAGATTAATACCCGTAATCTATGAAGACCAATACGTCGTATTGAAAAATATGGAATGAATATAATTTATCGGCAGATATCCAAACTTGGTCCCTACTCCAAGAAACTCCAATAACCGCCTATCCAATCCCTTGGATACGCCGTATCGAACTGACTTCCAAACAGTATAAATAGAAAAATCAAAAATGATTTTTAGTGTGCTAAATCATATTCTCAATACCTAAACCACAAAAGTTGATTTTCAGAGGAGAAAAAGAGCAGAAGAGGTCTTGCAACGCATTCCAATCCATAGAAGACAATGTGTAATTTCTTATACATTTGTAATCGTTCAGTTTTGTGGTATCGTTTCATATAATCATTTAGTTTACCTTGCTAAAACAATTACTCTTGTATTAATTTAAGATGTTTGAAGGCTAAACATGCGGGTATAGCCATTAATTAATGAAGCATCTAAATGTTTGGTACTGTTTATAGTCTCGATGCTTTATTCTTGTTGCATGTTTGTTTTAGTTATCATTCAGTACTTGTTTACGTGCTTTTTTATGCGACCATATGTCAACAAGGATCTATTACGAACCAAGTTATCTAGGGTCGGGATAGCTCTCCATGATAGAAATTTATACATCTAGAATCCATAGGATCACAAATATTGACCTTCAAAAATCGTGATAAGGATACACTTTCTGTCTTAACTAGTTAACGAAATTGCTTTGGTTTATTGACCATGTTTGACTAGTAGATTGGTATCTAGATAAGTCAACAAAATAATGTTTGATACCATTAGATATATGGACAAGTGTGAGACTTACTTTAGTCTAATTACCTTTGTATAAATTGCCATTAAGCAGTAAGTGGGTAAAGTCTCTATGAGCTAGGGTTTAACAAGATCACCATTGCTTTAATCCCTAAGATAGATTATAATCAAGTAATAAGGATGCTTTATGCGGATGCTTTAATTGTGACAGAATTAATGTGTCTAGGTCTTAGGATGAAGTCCCGCCTAAGTCTAAGAATGATATGCCTCTTCGAGATAAGTAATCATTGCACTGAATAAACAAACCAACTTCTAATCGGATTAATGATGGCTAATACAGTTTTCTATCATAAGGCTCGACCGCTCTTTTATCTTCTGTTAATTTGCTTGCGTGGGTTAAAGTGTCTTGAATTGATTGTAGTCACCAAACAAACCCGTGCCAGTCTCTCAGGCTGAAACCCCCCTTTTACCTGTTAGAATTAGGATTAGAACTAACATAGGATTAGCATAGGTTTGACTTAGATTAGAATTAACTTAGATTAGATAACCAAAATATAAATAAATTAAGAGATTTAACCTCGCTTCAAGTGTTCGACACCCTACTTACCACGAAACTACCACTGACCGGGTACACTGCCCGTTAAAGTGTTGTTTTTGGCTGAGTTGGCAAAATATAAATTTAAAACTTGAACTATCATAAATAAACACCACACAACGACACACCAAGTTTTTGGCGCCGTTGCCGAGGAGTGAAAATTAATCTTGATTTTTATTTTATGTTTTAGTTTTTAACATTAGATTAGATCTAACCCTTAGGAATAGGGTAAATTAGATTAGTGTAATTTAAAGTAGTTTATATTCCTGCTTGTTTATTCTGTTTGTGTGATACAGTTTATTTAGTTTACTGAATACGACATATTTGTTATTTAATAGTCTTCCTAGTAAGATTGTTACAAGATGGATGATCTAAACATTACTATGGAGGAATACATCAGGCTCGAGGAAGAAAAAGCTCAAAAATATGGGAAAGTGTTTGACTGGGAAACTGCTAAGTATGGTACGATCTGGTATGATGAAGACATTCACGACCTTAGATCCGTTGAAACCAAATTCCCAGCTATAGCCCTTTAATGACAAGGTATCAACAAAAACACTATCTTATGAACCTACGATAAGTTCTCTTAACAATAAAATTGACTTTAGAGTTTCGTTTGACGATTCTGACGATGAGTATTACACGGTAGTTTTTGACAAAAACTCATTTTCTTATAAAAAATTTCTACCAAAGATTTGAAAACGGATTCGAAAAATAATAATAAAAAAGTCAATTTGCCTTCACTTCCATCACCTGAGCCTACGATCAGTTGTTTTGATGATTTAGACTTATTTAAAGATTTTGAAAATAAATTTCCAGCCATTGTTTAAAATGATGCTCAAACATCTAAATCAGATTTATTAACTGAATTGATCTTAAGCCCTCAACATATCGATGAATTTTATTTAAATGATGAAACATCATTGTCTGAATATAAGGAAGAGGAACAAAATGTTTTGTACTTTAATGATCTATTCACCTTCAACATTATTCATTCTGATGATTTAAAATCAGAAAAAGACAATGATGATAATGATATCAATATAATACAATATTCGAGGGGTAATGAAGTTACACAAGGGTCAATTATACATTCTAAAACAAGTCGCGATTAAATCATTAAAACTTTTAGAACGGGAAGTTTTGACATGAACTTAAAAGTAAATATCGTGATTTGGAATTATTACGTAAACGGAATGCTATTCTTTCTCATTATGAATTTATATGTGCCATTCGGCATTCCGTTCGACCCTAAGCGGTATTATAAGGATGGTGATTATGCGATAATGTTGTGGAGGCCAAGGTACTTTGCTTTATTTTAGGAAAATTGGTCTCCAAGGACGGATATGACGTATTAGGTTAAAAACAATACGGCGTATCCACAGTTTTAACCTGCGTTCACTAAGTCAAAAAAATTCGCCAATACGGCGTATTAACCAGACCTCAATACGACGTATTTCATTTGGGTATATAAACCCCTCTGATACGCCGGATTGAGTTTTACCACAAATTTTCACTCCCGCACACACAAATTTTTACAACACAAAAAATCTTTGGAGATCATCCTTGTTTAAGATTGGCAATCACTCTCTTGTCTATCTCAATCGTACGGTAATCCTTTTTCCTTTCCCTTTTTAATTTATGATTGAATTTTGGTTTTAGTGTTTATGCCATAAGAGTTAGGGCCTTTTCTCCCCCTCCTGAATTAGATGTTGGTAGTTTTAAGAATTATGATTGGGTTAAAATGGGTAAATAGGGGAACCCCCTTTTCGTTTTCATATTATAGATCAATACGGCGTATCCACTCATATGGATACGGCGTATTGACCAAATATTACCCAATTTTAAAGCCCCAATACGACGTATTCAGTAAAATGAATACGGCGTATCGACTTAAACAGGATCCTAAATTTTTAGACCCGATACGCTCTTGTATTGTAACTACAAATCTATAAGGCGTTTTTTATTAAACACATATTGATACTTTTACGGCGTATCCTTTATGAATTAACACCGTATCCCAACCTACATAGGTAAATATTAAATTTTTTATAAAAAAAAAAAACAATTCTATAATCTTTGTCCTATTGTCGTTGATTTTACAAATATGGCTCTTCCACCACGTGAGCAGAGACACCGATTTCTTAGGTGCAAGGGGTTACAGTACACAGATGCTGATATAGAGGATTTTAAGTTGATGTTAGCTAGGATTTACCGTAGGGAGGTACATAGGGTGCAGGTATTTGACTTTGGGGGATTGCCAGATTTGATGGCTAAAGGATTGAGTGCTAGGATGCTTATGAAGCACAAGGATGCTCAGGGAGTTAGTTTGTTTACTAGCCGGTCCTAGAGGCGGCTATTTAATATTAGAGGGCCGTTGGTATACGAGCTTATTTTGGAGTTGTTTAGTACATTTAGGTTTGGTCAATCTATACTTGATTTAGATACGCCTAAAGCTCTATAGTTTTAGTTGGGTGAGCTAGGAGGCGCATGAGCTGGAGGTAGTTTATTTTAGCCTTGGGATTACACACTGATGAGGAGATGTAAACAGCTAGATTCGGTGCTTACTGGGCTGATAGTACGACACAAAGGGGATCTGAGGGATTATTAGATAGGGATCTCGTCTCCTGGAGATTTGCTTGGCACAGCCCCATCTTACACTATGATTCGGGATTATATTCTTAGGTTGTACCATAGGTTGATTGCTTGTAGTATTGCTGGGAGGAGTCAGGCACCTAAGAAGGTAACCGTGACTGATTTATTTTACTTGAGAGGGATGGATGTTGACTCGGTTAACGTCCCTTATTTATTGGCTAGATACTTGAGGTTGTTTACTACTGGGAGGAAGAGCAAGCTCATATTTCTGGTGGACAGTTTATAGCTCGATTGGCTGAGCATTTTAGACTCCTGATTGCAGAGATACTTGGAGGATTGACAGATATTGCCCTTGAGCTTCCAGTTATTGATATGGTTGAGTTGGTAAGATTACAGATTTGTAGGGAGATTGATGATACATAGGCTTGGATAGCCATGGGACCAGAGAGGCAGCCCAATGCTGGACGTGCACGAGATACGTAGGACGTTCGCTGAGCAGCATGAGGTGATTAGTGCGATGGCTCGCAATTTTTCCAGATTCTGTACATGGACTACCACTAGCCTCGCAAGGATGATGGACAGGGCAGGTGTGACATACCCAAGCTATTATGAGACACCGAGAGAGTACACGAGGCGCGTGAGACACAAGACTGACAGTGCCATCACCTTCACACCTCAAAAGGACCCATAGCAGCCAGACCCATGATTCCACTATCCTTATCTTTTGTTTATATCTGTACAATTATTCATATCGTGATGTATCTAACTATTAAATAGGCTCTTATATTTTTGTATATATATCATGATATGACGTTTTGATTTGTTTATGTATGATAGAATCAAGCCTGGCAGTAAGTTCAGCACCATAGTTCATGAATATGTTACGAAACTAAGCAGGATATTTACAAAAAAAGCAGAATGGAGAAGAGAGAGATGATTTCAAATGGAATAGAAGCTGAAAAAAGTCTAACTTAAAGACTTCGTTGTAAACAAAAGTGCTTCCAGGGAGACAACCCGAAATGTTATTTATTTTATCGATTCTGTCTTCCCAGACATCAATACAGCGTATCCGCTACATACCATACGATGTATTGATTGTCTAGACAGTATCAATCTTTATTTTTTATGCACTTTAAAAACATTATTGTCAGTTCTGGCAATACGGTGTATTCATGCACTTGATACGGCGTATTCATCAAAACTGACGCGTATTTAGTTTGTTTAGTTTAGTTTAAATTTACCGTAGGTACCAAGATAGGAATGCGCACATTTTTCCTATGTTTTATACAGGACCTTAGAAGCAAAAAAATATCGACGAATATTGGTGGAGAATTTACAAATCTGGAAGATCTTCAAGTGTTGGAGTCTTGAAACTTCAAGGCAGATGTTCAACACAATCTTACTCAATTAAACTCAACATAGAGAATCTACCGAGCAATTATCAGGGGAGTTTCTCATTCTAATTCTTTTTAATTCTAGTATTTAATGTTTTATTGATACAACAAGGACGTTGTATAATTCAAGTGGGGGATGGAATTAGAATGTTTACTTGTCCTAATTTTCACACTAAAATGCTTAAATTATGCTTAAATTTTATAAAAATTTCAAGCATACTTTTATGAAATTACTTGATACATAACCTTCACACAATAACCCTTGCTAGATATTGTAAGGATTTAGCCTTATCCGTTTCAAAATGTTTACCTAAATCCCATAAAATATGAGTGTGCCGGTGATGTAGTAGACTTTAGAACTTGGCTTGGTAAATCTATTCGAGACCGCAATAATGAGTACTATGGATTTAGATGGAGTAACTTGTTTAAATTGGTAAATTTTAGGATTACACCTAAATCGCCTTTACATGTTGCTTATTAACTATCTACACTGGTTAGTTAACCCCCGTATAAACCCTTTGTTTACTCTCATTTTAAGAGTAAGATACCCCTAGAACAACACGTAGAGTCAATCCTTCAGGAACTACACCAATTATTTATTTCGTTACACCTTTACACCTTAGCCTACCCTGTTAGATTAAGTTTATTTTACAGTTGTTAGTTGCTTAAAGTGTAAAGTTTGTATTTCTCGAGTCTTGTGTCAAAAAATTTCTATCTTTGGTACGGTTGGAAGAAATTTGCACATTGCAAACGGGAATGTATATTATAGTCAAAACTCATGTATTATTACTACCATCGCTATTATTTGTACGTCCGAAGAATGAAGAAATTATCGAAGGAATTATCCAGAATTATTATGATCGTGAAGATGGTGAAACTACACCGAGTTTCGTATATAGTTAGATGAAAAAAATTGAAAAAATTAGAAAAATTGCAACAAAAAAGAGAAAGAAAGTTTGAAGATAATCGTTTCGCAACTACTAAAGGAATTACATGAAGGATCGATTATTCGTTGATACAAATCGACGATGTAGAGTATTGTATAAAGTGGAAGATATCGCCGCTTCCCTTGTAAAGTATGTAAAGTATGGGATGTTTGGGAAGTTGATCGTTACAGGAACGCCAACTTAGGCTGTTGTTTTTGATCTATGATCAAGTCGTTGTAAATAGTTATGTCTTTATCATGGTAACGGTCAGGAAAAAAGTGTCTAGCAACTTGTATTTTAGACTTAATCTATTTGTTTCATAATTTTTATTTAACAATAATTTATTTCCCTTTTCTAATCATTAACCATGGGTTTTACGCGAATGAGGATGTGATCGAGCGTGCATGTCTATTCTGTCGTTACGGCCATGTATGCATGTCTCAGTTGCCTTGTTGGTTTATTACTATTGGTGAAAGTTAGAAGATCCATACCCTATATTACTTTACTATTCCTACTCTTTAGCTTATTCGAGGTGGGAGTGAGCAGTCACATGTGTCTATCCCATCGTTACGAGTGTGTATGTGTGGTCTTTGTCGCCCTCCTAGAATATTGGTATCGATAAAGATTAGTTAGAGTAATCAACCCTAAGCCTTCTCATACAAACCCATATTTACCTTTATAAACGTGTTACTCCTTAGCTTTGGCGGTGGAGATGTGTATCCTTGCCAAGCTTATGATAGAATACTTGTCACGACCGAGCAATTGAGCGAATTAGTTATATGTTACCACATAGATTAGTTGAGTGATTTGAGTGTTTTCATCTTCCTATTTCGTGAGGTGTTTGGTTGTGTACTTGTAATAGATCAAATAAATGCTTTAATGGAAAATATCCTTAGGGATACATTTTTTGTAAATTTCTAAAGGCTACTTGAGGACAAGTAGGATTTATGTGGGGGGTTATTTGATGACATTAAATAATGCATATTTTATAGCATCATTTATCCCACATATTTAACCCATTTTGTATAATTATTGCAAAGAATTGTTACTTAATCGTTCATATTTAAGAATTGCAGTAATGACGAAGTACTTGGTAAATATTAGCAAAAGGCGCGCATTCTAGAGCTTAAATGAAGATATTTTAAAGATTACTATTCTGAAGACCAATACGCTATATCCATCAAGGAAGATACAGAGTATCCGTGCCTGCAATCACCAAAAGACCACAAAGGAAAGAAGATCAATATGCCGTAACTAGTGTAGACCAATATGTCGTATTGGAAATATGGAATGAATATAATATTCTGGAAGATATCAAACGTGGTCCCTACTCCAAGAAACTCCAATACGCCATATCCAATCCCTTGGATACGCCTTATCGAACCGACTTCCAGACAATATAAATACAAAACTCAAAAACGAGTTTTAAGTGTGCTAAATCATATTCTCGATACCTAAACCACAAAAGTTGATTTTTAGAGGAGAAAAAGAGCAGAAGAGGTCTTGCAATGCATTCTAATCCGTAGAATACAACGTGTAATTTCTTATACTTTTGTAATTGTTTAGTTTTTGGTATCGTTCGTTAATCGTTTAGTTTACCTTGGCTAAAACAATTACTCTTGTATTAATTATGATGTTTGAAGGATAATACCTTTGGGTATTAGCCATTATTATGAAGATCTGAATGTTTGGTTTTATTTATATCTCGATTTCTTAATTCATCGTTACATGCTTGTTTATGTTTATCAATTCATACTTATTTACGTGCTTTTGTATGCGACCTATCATTCAACTGGATCTAGAGATACGAACCAAGTAATCTAGGTACCAGGATAGCTCTCTATATAGTAATTTATACATCTAAAATAATAAGATCATAAATATTGTCCTTCTAAAATCGTGCTAAGTGAAAGATTCATGAAAACTATGATCCGGTGGTCTTGGTGAGTCAAACCACATGATAGCCATTTTAGTGAGAGAGAGTAGTGAGATGGAAGATGAACTTGATATTAGATGGATATGAATGAAAGATACAAATGACTCAACCCCTCTATGGAAGCCATAGAGGGGTATATATAGCCCATACGCCTCTAAACTATACATAGTTGTCTATTCTAGTCCTTGCGTATGAGACTATGATAAACTATGGTAATTCTGTAATGTCGTCACGTAAAACTGAATTCCCAACAATCTTCCCCCACGGGACGATATACATAATTACTTACAATATTTTCCTAACAAGTACATAATGATTAAGAACAAGAACTTCCATGAAGTTTCATATGCTGATGATGTCTTCTGTGGTGTTTGACTTCAAGTCTGCACTCCAACATGAATCATCTTTGTAGTACTTTGTAGGAGAAATACTGTAATAGGTACGAACTAAGTAACCCATACACTTCTGGTTAAGGAGAAGCTTCTGAATTCGCTTCCCCCTAATTCGTGCCGCATATTCTTGATTTAGAAGCTTTCAAAGCTTCCCCCTAAACTAGCAATGAATCAGCTTCCCCCTAATTCATGCCACATATTATTTATTTAGAAGCTTTTAAAGCTTCCCCCCAAACTAGCAATCCTCACATGAGAAGTTTTAAAGCTTTCTTACAAGCTTAGAATAATTAAGTGCATAGAGGAATTTGTAGGATACTACATCAATTTTTACTGCTCCTTTAAGAATAAGCTTAGTTTTGATCATTCGGGGTAAGCATTAACTGGATCAGCAACGTATCTTATCACGCTTGAATAATTCTTCACACAACACTTCCCCCTGGAAATTCAAATAATGCATATTAAAGTTCTTAAGATATCACTTCCCCCATGTGTCTGAAGAAATGCACCCAAAAGCCACAAAGTTAAAGCACTGATATTCTCTGCGGTTATGACGTTTATCTTCCTGGCATGGCCTAACTTAAAAATTCAAGAAAGATGCCCTATGTCAAGCTTTCAAGAAAAAGAAAGGCAAAGGCTCAAGGGTGAATCTTCTCCTTCCCCCTTGTTGGTTTCGACACGTCGGAATCAGCAACACCTTGGACGCACATTTACTTGAGTACTTGTGTGAAGAATAAATTAGCTCAGATCTATCCCGTGAAAATCAATTGCTGATCGAATCTCTACTCATAACCTCTCTCTGGCTATCATTTTACCAACCATTTTGTAGGCTATTTGAAGTAACCACTGATGAAGTAAACCCGATATACCAAACTTGAAACTGAAGTAAAATTTCCCGTTCTTGTGACTTAAGAACGTTGTAGAGAATTTGTGCTCCAAGCAAATCTCTAAGTACTTAATACGCCACCAAAGTATGAGACTTTCATCACCTCTTGTGATTATCCACATCGACTTAGCGTGTGAACACTAGGTAACACAATGAACTCTTTAAGTGATAGTTTAACCAGGTCTCAACCATCCACCCCTTGACTGCTGAAACTAGATAACCGAAGTCTTACAACATTTAAATTAAGCTCAAGCAAGTTATCATTGAAAGTCATGCATCCAGCCAACCCCAACTTCAAGATAAAATAAGAACACGCCAACGTAAAATGCCACTTCAATCTCAAATAAGTGATATCCGATCAACTCCGTAGTCACTTTATAAAATTTAATTCCTAATCTAGCCTTTAAGTTTCATGATTCTTTATCTAAATTGATCCTGGTCTCGTCTCTTAAAAATTGTCACATTATCACTTTTTCATTTTAAACCTCGAATGCAACCGATAAGTATTTAATCTCAATTGTATCTATTAACAACTAAATATGGCAAAAAAATCATCCCAAGTGAATCATTTAGCCGAATTTAGTTTTAACGTACAATGGTTAATCACATAAGCTTTTATGCCCGACTTAATACGATAACGCAAGTCTGAAATAGATAAACCATAAGCATTGTCAGGCCTAATAGATCATAACTCAATTGGACAATAACTCTTGGTCTAATTTTTTGAGATACATTACGGCCCAACAGAATAAAGCTATACGTGGCCTATGTAATTTAAAAAAACCAGTATAAGCCCATTGTATAACTTGGCCTAAAAGAGATACATCCCAAAAATTTAGATATAAGTTGACCTCAACCCTAATTCATCTCATACTTAACCCTAATCTCAATATCAACGTAGTCACATGTTACTTTTGTCCCCAAATACAAATCTGCTCCATCTCTTCACAAGTATGAAACTCATACACGAATAACAGATAAAAATCAAGCATTGAATCCAAACGTTGACATCTTTGTTTACATTCATACTTCCTAAACTTTGAATCTCATATACATACATACGCCTCCTCAGATGGAATCTTGCTGCTACAAAGGATAAGGGATATATGCTTCAAGATCTTAAAAAGGTCTAAGGTAGGTGTTTCTCTATTGTTACAATCGAACGAAAGAAAAGTTTGTAACAAATCTATTATGAAACTTATCTTTAAGTTCAAATATCAAATTGGGTTCTACCCTTACACAGATCAATGATGAGATCGTGTTTAAGCATAAGTGTGGCTTCCAAATCATAACACGAATCTGAGATCTATCTTTTGTTTGGTTTGAGTCATGTGAGATGGAGGATATGGGGATGAGATAATAATTGTGACGAAGGGATTTATAGGATAGATGTGGATTTGTGAAGTTGGATTGGTAATTGAAGTTAGATTATTGAGGCTTTTGATCGAGTCAGTCTGCTTATTACTTTATTCACTTTTGTGACACCTCGGAAAAATGTAGAACTTTTGTTCCGTTATGCAAAGTATGTATCGCAAGCTATTTCAAAAGTATCATTATTTTCCCAATAAAAGTTATCCTTTAAGCGACATACAATATTTTGTTCTAGTCAAGAGTTATAATAACGTGCATAAATCGTCTTTTTATTTACGGATCAAAAATGGGTACTTTAAAGATCGCGTAACGATAAAAATCATATTTGATTTTTGCACTGCACGAAACAAAATCGCATGACTATATTACTTTGTGAACTCATTCACACTTCAATAAACAAAATATAAAGGAACCAATATTTATACTTTACTAAATAAATAATACGACTTGATGATTCGTTTCCTAAAAACTCAAATGCGCAAATGTTAAAAGTCAATCAGTGAAATTCAAAATGAATGAACCAACATCATCATTTCATTCTTACACATAGTGTCCTACACCTTTTGAGGCTATTCACATGTTATGTTTCAATTTCAATATCAATTCAATTCACAAATAGTAACTATTCCTCATAGTATTATAAAAGAATGATCATCACGAATAGTATCATAACAAATAGTATATATGAATTATAATATTCACATGCATGGTTTCAATGAATCGGTAAACACCTTGTAGTATAAATAGGCACCATGCACGAGCATTTTCCATCACACTAAATTTTGAAAACAAATATTTCACAAGTCAGTAGGAGTAAGTTTTCAAGAGCTAAGTGAGTGTCGGCTTTAGAAGAAGTAGCAACTAAGTTCAAACCTTACCACCATCTTTTCTTTCTCACCATCATTCGACAAGCTTAGACCTCGGTAAGTCGTTCTCGTAAATTAACATTCATATGTCATGTAGTTTAACGAAACCCTCAACCTCGCATGGTATTTACATGACTTATAACCAAAGCATGCCTGATAAGTACGTACACATACGAACACTTTAATCATGACATGTATAAAATACCAACATATAGTAAACTTGTAAACGATGTATGCATTAAAAATCGATAGCAAACCACTGAGATTTGCACACATAAAGTGACGACTTGATATACATGAAATAACAACCTGTAACAGACCTTGTAAAAGCCATACTAACCTTGGTAAGCCGGCCAAATGCCTCGGCCTTGCTTAGGCCATGTATGACACATATAATGCACGCATGCCTTGTGCTTACGCACGCATACAAGAGCCCTTGCCACACACATAAAATAACAACTAAAACCAAATTTATAGACTACGCCTTTCGCGTAGAAGACTAGTATTGAGACCTAAAATATTGTAAGGACCTTAAGTATGCCGTGACCAACGTTTGGCTTGTAAGAGGTTAACAAACCCTAGGACTTCGCATGAAAAATGAGGAAAACCCCACACGAAATCCTTGACGTATGATATAGGCACGTTCTCAAAACCCAAGCCGCACCACAGCCGAGTGTTGCTTACTGTGGGTGCGTACCACAGCCGAGTATTACTCGCTGTGAGTATGTCATTCACGTTGCAAGAAAGAGCACTCCGTGCATGTCGTTTCGAAACGAAAACTTTCACTCATGCCGCATGCCAGCTAACGAATCATGGCAAGCATTGCTTGCTGTTGAGGCCGTGAGCTCTACTTGAAACAAGAGGTCTCTGGTGTCTCGAAACATAGCCCTCCAGTTGTTAACCACATAAGTTACATTCATATTCAAAAATTACATATAAAAAAACCGAAGCATGCATGCGCATACAAAATGAGGAAGAAAAGAACCTGAGTATAAATAAACAAGGGTGCATAAGTGGGAACATATAACACCACAAAAATGGTTGTCAAACCTTCTGTTTGTGTGCGTTAGAATCAGAAAGAGGAAAAGAACAATTGCCACGTGAGTTATATTATAATACATGTGATTTTTATGAGTGCATGTAATGAGTGTTATTGTGAAGAGAAAACACAAGTAGGTATAACCCCCTGTTACTCGACAAAAAAACTAAAAGAGGAAGAAGAGGTAGGCCATGAGAGTTGTTAGTATTATACAAGAATAATGTACCAAATATCTTTTACCACTTGCACATAATTTACCTTATTAAAATTTGGAATAGAGAAGTGTAAACGATGTTCTTATTACTGTTGTTGATGACTTAAAATGTGTGACCACGAAAACGAGTTTTAAAAGAGTAACACTGTTTATAAAAATATATTTAACGCTAAAAACATTTTAAAAGTCCATTCAGGTTTAAATATGGAAAATTATGAGAACGAAAGAATATAAAATATATATTATATATATATTATTTTTGGAGAGTCAAGGGATTAAAAATATATTTTCGATAAGAGATTTAAACGAGTTGAGCGAGCTGTAATGTATAAACCGGATAATTAAGCAAATAAATTAATGACTTTGATGTAAATAAAGAAACGCGGTAAATATAATAACTTACAAATAATGTTCACATTCCTTGGATATAAAATCACACGAACTTGTAAAGGTAAGTGTGACGCATAATAATAATAACAAATTCTGTGTAGATACTCATAACTGTAAAGTCGTCGCTAGGGGCACGGTCTAATCAACAATATGAGAACATAAAACATCACCATATAACAACCATGTCTTTTGACAATTTGCATAAATCATCTTATATATTAAGTCTTAGAATGAATACTCAGATTTATTGTAATAACTTAGGTGTCTGACTGGGTCATTATTTGACGTGCCTTGATCCATTACAAATCTCAGACGATTAACCAATAAGGTGAGTTTTCATAGCCCCTACTCTACTGTTTTAAATCATCTTTTGGGGTGAGAACATTGCTTATTTCAAACATGTGAATACACGTATAATTACTCATTACTGATTGGTCTAAGTCCTGATTTAACCTAAGTTTCTATTTGCCTGATTTATCTTGAACCGTCAATCTTTGTGAGCGCGAATGTTATGGATAGATCTATCGGGATTGACAATCCCTGTTTGTCTTGGACTGACATTAGTCAAGCAAACACAGTTTCATTTGAGTCAGATTACGGGTGTCCCGGGTTAGACACCTGCAAGGGCATTCATTTATTGTTGGTATATGTTAACGCTTCGGTGTCATGAGCTTTAACACCCCCAAATTTACCTCGCAGTGAAACCAACAGTTTGGGTGTTAAGTCATAGCACAATAATATAAGAATATAAAGAACGACTCAAAAGAGACGTTTAAAACATAACATTGTCCCATTCATGAAAGATCAGAGTCAAAAATTTGTCCACAAGATCGTCACCATACAACATCATAACATAAGTTTTTAAGATCATAACACAAAGTATTTTTAATGAATGGAACCAAAACAAGTTTAATCAAACATTTCACGCTAAACTCCATCCGCCACTCCAAGCCATCAACCTTGATTATCTGAGATAAAACATGTTAAAAAGTCAACAAAAACGTTAAGTGAATCCATAGAGTTTATATGAAATAAAAGGGTGAACACAAGTATTTTTTTATCATCAAAAACTTGTGGATCAAACAAGTTTTAATCACTAATGCATTAAGCTCATGCCACTGAAACCTTAACCAACATATTATAAATATGTAACCACATGCCCCACAACTAGGTAATATTGCAATATACCTAAGGAAATTCTCAATACAAAATGTCCTTTAGGGGTGATCGCGCCATGGATGTCACAACCCCAGACAGGGCAGTCACGGCCCAATAGATCTACTTAATGTACTAGCGCTCACCCATCATAGGCAATTAACAGTGCATGAAATTAAGGGGCCTTTCTGCAATAGGTACTTATGCAATTAGTTCACAATCGGGTCCAGCAACCATAAATCACTTGTGTTCAATTTATAAAACTAGCATGTATCTCCCTCGCGGGGTTTATGAAAACATTTATAAGTAGAAAGGCGAGGCTATGAACTCACCGTGAGAACAATTAGATCAGAAGTATGACGAGTCTCGAACGAGCGGGAAGTACTCCTAAGCACCTCCTAAAAGACGTGACGCGACTTAGTACGTAGAAAGTAACAATACGTAAAAATTAAACAATGATCATGAGATGTGTTTCCGAGATAAGCATGGCATTCCACTAGAACTTCCCCAAATCCTTTTTAACCCCAAAATGACTTGTGACCTGGTCTTATAGGCAAATGAACATCTACTAAGTTTCGGCTTTTAATTTTTATTTTATCACGGTGTACTATACGTTTTTAAATTTTTAGACTAGACGTAAAAACTCAGTTTCTGATTTTAACTCGACTTCATGGACTCATATCTCCTAGCTCACAAATGTTCTATATGTGAGGCTTTCACTCCTGGAAAGCTATTTGTGTCTAGTTTCCAAAAATGTAAGACTCATAATCTACAAAGTTTCGTAACTATGTGAAAAGACTGTTTTACCCCTGGTTATCCAAAACAGAAAGTTTCCAAAAATTTTACCCTTTACTAAAATGGCCATAAATCCCAAACCATGATAGCAATGAAGGTGAGGCCAAAAGATATAGCTTCCTTAAGATGTCTACCACTGACCCAATCTTTAAAACCTAACCTTTTATTGCAAAAACTTGGAGTTTAACTCGTTTTCTAATCATAGGTCCAGATTTGACCTATTTTCTTGTTTTGACCATAACTCCCTCATCCCAAGGAGTTGGTTGGGCATCCAACTATCCTATGATGCCAAGACATGTATCTTTCCAGAAATGTAATTTAATCATAGGCTCCAAGCCAAAATATTTTTGCTATAACCCGTTTTTGCTACTGTTTCAAAACAGTCCTAATCATTTACTCTAAAACCTATCCAAACATCAATCCTAACTCTAACCAATCACATGCAATGCCATACCAAGCTCTTAAACACAACTCATACATTATATAACATGCATATCCAGAATCAAACATCCATTTTCATGGATCAAAATCAAAAGAAAAATTAAAGATTAAGAGATAACCTTACTAGAAAGTGATTTAAACAAGAAAATCAAACCAACAAATGCTTTCTTCTTGTTAGGGGCTGAGTTAGACCTATTCCAACACCCACAATCTTGACTCACAAGGGTTCAATACACCCTAAATAACAAGAATCCAAGATCCAACCTAGTCTTGATTCAAACCTTCCATTAAAACCTCAATAACTTCTTCAAAACTTCAAGAAACTTCACCAAACTTTGCAAGCAACTCTAGGATGGTGACAAGATGATAAAAAGAAGAAGAGAAATTTTGTGAGAATGGTGGTGGTGGCAAGGAGGTGTACGTAAGCAAGAAGGAGAAGAGGGGAGGAGGAGTTTTTTTTTGTTTTGAGATTTGCATGTATGGGGAGAAAAGAAGAAATGAGTGTTTTATAGAAAGTTGTAAAAGTGTTGTGTGTGATGTTGTATAAAACCGGCCATAGGGCCTAGATGTAGGATAATTATATTTTTAATTTTTTTAATTTTTAGTTTATAAGTATTTAATTTAAAGGTGGTGTAAGTTAGATTAAATAAAAAGTAAGGTTTAAGGTAAAACGCGAGTTTTAAGCAAGAAATTTACGTAAACGCGAAACACAACGGAAAATGAAAATGGTGTAAATTATAATCATCGGGGAATATTATGAGAATATTAAACCACTTAAGGCACGAAGACGGAATATATTTCTAAATACGGCTCACGCAAAGCTAAGAACGGGAAATTCTTACCAAATCGGGTAAACGTAAAATTAATGACTTTGCTTAAAAATGAAAATAGAAATAAAGTTCGGAATAAATAGTGACCTTAAATACGGAATGTTTCATCCTTCCCTCCTTAAGGGAGCGCCGTCCCGGTGCTCGATTCCTCATTCTTATCTTCTGATTACTCGAGAAAAGATGAGGGTAATTTCTTTTGAAGAAATCTTCTTGCTCCCAAGTCTATTCCGGACCTCGCCTGGAATTCCATCGTACTTTGACAATAGGAATTCGACTTTTCTTGAGCTGCTTCACTTCGCGGTCCATGATTTCTACTGGTTCTTCAATAAAGTGTAATTTGT
>BQNB010055113.1:0-39252 GCA_026074375.1 Tanacetum coccineum
CGGATTTGAGGCGAAATCCGATGGAGTTTGATATGGGTGATATGGTTATGCTCAAGGTCTCGCCTTGGAAGAACGTAATTCGTTTTGGTAAACGGGGAAAGTTGAGTCCACGTTATGTAGGACCGTTCAAGATCATTGAAAGAATTGGTCATGTGGCTTATCGATTAGAACTACCAGAAAAACTCTGTGGCATTCATAATACGTTTCATGTTTCTAATCTCAAGAAGTGCCCCGCGGATGAGAACCTGGTTATTCCACTTGAAGAAATTCATCTGGATGATAAATTGCACTTCATCGAAGAACCCGTGGAAATTATGGATCGTGAAGTAAAGCGTCTTAAGCAAAGCCGCATCCCTATTGTTAAGGTTCGTTGGAACTCGCGGAGAGGTCCAGAATTTACCTGGGAAAAGGAAGACTTTTTCATGAGGAAGTATCTGCATCTATTCCCGAGCAAGAAGCGAGGGCATGGCGATAATCGAGCATCGGGACGTCGCTCCCGTAAGGATAGGAGGATGTAAACTCCCGTATAAAAGATCACTACTTATTTTAACTCCTATACTAATTTTATAAATTTACATTTTCAAAAATTTGGTTGAAATCAAAAATTTTGGATTTTGGCGAGTTTCAGACCGTAAGTCACCTGTTATCGACCGAGAAGCTAATGGGCGCTTAAATATCGCCTCAGAAATTTCATTTAAGGTATTTTAGTTGGAAATAATATATCCGACCTATTTCGGACGTGATGTGTTTAAGATTTGCGTTTTTGCGAAATTTGAGTGTCAGACTAGCTTTCGGGCCAAAATACTATAAGCTATTAAAAAAAATTGTAAAAATAAAAGCCATATTTAGCCATGAGAGCTTAATTTATTTTATTTTTATTATTTCCCATCTTTTATTTGTGTTTAACCAAAATCGAGTCGAAGAAATCATGATTTTTAATCAAATTAGCGGGTTTAATTAGGTTTTCGGCCCGGAAATAAAGTAATATCAAAGCTTACCAAGCAAAAATAGGCCAAAGCCCACTCTCTTCCCCCTCCCTCTTATTTCAGCCGATTAAACACACACCCCTTTAATATATCAATTTTTTTATATATAAATCTTTACTTCCTAAATTAAACCAATACATCCTTATTTAAATACTCACCTTACTTATATCGATTAAACTCACACACACACTCAAACTCTGATTTCCTTTTCTCCTTTTTCTATGTTCGACACAACACAGAAAACATACTTCACTCCATTCTCAAAATCCAATCAAAAATTATTCCAACCACCAAAACCTATAATCCAATGTCCTAAACACTAACCCATCTTTAAAAACCAACATGGCAAATTTCCCAATGAATATTTTAAATTTTTGAAGATTCTTGATTATTAGTGTTTATGTTTAAATGGATTGCAAGGATATTGTTAAGGGTTGATTAGAGTGTTTTTAAAACAAATGTTGGGTTAATCAAATCAAACTTTTGGGTCTTTTTTTTCTCCTCATTGATTTCGGCCAAGAGACAAAAACCACAAAGGTTTGTGGTTTTGATCATCTACTTAATTTCTTGTTCTTATTATAAATATTTTTGCATTGTTTGATTATATTCCATGCATGTGCTTGATTCAATCTTTATGAACATGCATGATAAACATGGATTTTTTTGGATTTTTGTATGATCACAAAAGTTGTGTTTTGAGTGATTGCGATATGTTAAGGAGGATGTGTAGTACATTCAAGTGGGTTGATTGTGCTTTTGGATATGTAGAATAAGGTTTGGATTGATTTTATAGAGACTGTTTTTAAATCAATATCAAAACCGTATGTTTTTATCAAATTTTTTTGGCCTGGAACCTGTGATTAAATTATATGATTTTTTTTTTTTTTTTTTTTTTTTTGTGGGGGGGGGGGGGGGGTTTTTTGTGTTGGATAGATATAGGCTTAACATCATGTGATAGTTTGGATGCTTAACCAATCCCTCCCTCCTGGATGAGGAACTTATGTGGAAAAAATACAAAATGGGGTCAAGTCAGGACCTTTGTATTTAAAACGGGTTAATCTACTAAGTTTATTGAACAAAAGTTTGGTTTAAAGCATGGGTCATACTATATAACTAGGGAATCTCCATCAATTGCCTCACATCTATTGCTATTATAAGATAATGAATTTATGGTCCTTTTCCGCAAGAGAAAAAATTCAATCAACTAACTGTTTAGACTCATACAGTTTAGTAAAAATCCATTTCCCGTTGATGGTAAAATGGTTTGTATTGTATGGCTTGAGTTTTGAACAATAGACTTCAAGTGCAGCCAGGGAGGTGAAAGCCATGTTTTTTGTACACATTTATAGATTAAGAGATACAAGTCCATGAACATGAGTCAATTCCAGAATTTCAGTTTTTACGTCTTGGCTAAAAATTGTAAATGTATAGATAATCATATCTAAAATTGGAATTAGATGGCGAAACTTGGTAGATGTTTAATTACATATAAGATGTTTTTTTAGGAACTTTTCTAATAAAAATACCTTGGTTAAGTCTAGGTGCGATGCTGTGCATATCTTAAGAACATATCCCATACTCGTCAAAATTTTCTTACGTATTGTTTTTACTTATATATTATGCTAAGTCGCGTCACATCCTATAGGTTGTCGGTGATTGTTGGTGACCTCTCTCGATTTATATATTCAGCTTCTCGATCCTCGTCACTTATTCGACTTACGGTGAGTTCATAGCCTCGCCTTTCAAATATTTTTCTTAAACCCCGCGAGGGAGATACATGCTAGTTTTCTAAAATGAACACAAGTAGTTTTCTTGTACGCTTGGACCCGATTATATGAGGTATGTTGCTTGAGTAGCTTTACGTCAAAAGACCCCAATCGTAAGCCGTTAACTACCTATGATGGGTAGCCGCTTGCACAATAAATAGCGTTATGGGTTAAGCAGCCCGGTTTGGTTTTTGGGCTTTGGATCCGTTTGTGAGCAGTCCCAATGTACAGACCTATTATGTCGAGATTTTTAGTAGGTATATGAGGTAATACCTAACCTTGGGGGAAAATGATAAACATTATTGGTATATGATTGTGATTATCTTAATTATGCGAAATGGGATCGGTGGCACGAGCTCAATGCAACTGTTGGTTAATAGCTTGTCTGGCCCACAAGTCTATATGATGCTTATGAATATTATAATGCTTATGTTCAACTCTTTATCACATATAAATCTTATGAATTCACTCAACTTCGTGTTGACTTTTTAGCATTTTTTATCTCAGGTAATTGAAGTCCGGAGGCTTGGAGGCAATAAAAAAGAGGATTTGCGATAGTTTTTTGTTTATCAAATATTAATAATTGACTCCTTTGCTCATAAACAAGTTTGGTTGTAATAGATAATTTTGTTTGTGTTTCTTTTGGGTAACGTTCATGGGACATCTTGTTGAAACTTAATTTAGTAATATGACGCATGCTGATTTTAAAACGTCTCTTTTGAGTAGTTCTTTATATTCATGTGACTATTGTGCTATGAATTTAATACCCAAATATTGGTTCCACTGCGAGTAAATTTGGGGATGTTAAAGACCGATAATGATACCAATATAACGGGCCTGAAGTCTCATGACTATCATATAATGATGCAACGTTTACTTCCTTATGGACTTCAGCAATACTTGCCCCCAGACGTTGCAACACTAATAATCGAGCTATGTTCATTCTTTAAGCAAATCTGCTCTCAAACTTTGATGGAGGATGACATGTTGAAAACTCAGAGCAAGGTGGTCGATATTCTGTGCAATATCGAGCTCATATATCCTCCTGCTTTTTTTGACATTATGATTCACTTGGTTATCTATTTACCTCTAGAGGCTGGGCATATTCGTCCCCGGTGGATGTATCCATTTAAAAGATTCATGAAGAAGCTAAAAAATTATGTACGAAATAAAGCTAAGCCGGAAGGTTTGGTTCCGGAGGGTTATGTTGCAGAAGAAGCATTGACTTTCAGTTCTTATTATTTTCGGGATGTTACCACGAAATTTAATCGTCCTGACCGTAATGTGGATTGCCCTCCCCCAACGTGTTAGTTTCAGGTGTTTCGATCAATATGTAAATCAATTGGTTTACGGTCGGTTATTCGGTTTGATCACCAAGAATCGAAGAAAGTGATATGATATGTACTCCACAACAGTCCTGAAATCGACACGTACCGGGCCAAGTTCAAGAGGTATGCGTTTTTATTTTGAAACATTTTTTTCTTAACTTATCTTTTCGACGACTTATTCTAATACCATGAACATTTTTCAGTGAATTTCCTAACCTAGACATGAAAGAAGAATTCTCCGGCTAGTTTGGGTCGCATGTAAACTTAGACTTATTGTGTGTATTTAACTGTAAAAATAAGGAGATCATATTTTGTGTTCTCTATCTAATCCTATCTTCTTCGTAGATTCGTCAACGTCACATAGAACAAGACCCAGGTGTTAGCGCAAGCAGCGAGTTATTCGCTTTGGCTTGTGGACCAACACCGACTCCAATCTCAGTCAACTCTTACGTAGTCAACGGTGTGATGTTTGTCGTGTACAGCCGTGATGAACGTCGCACAACTCAAAAAAAGGGCATTTGTTCGCCTAGTGAGAAGGACGAAGAAATGTATTATGGTCAGCTTGAAAAAATCCTCGAGTTTTCGTATATGTCATTCAAAGTTTTGTTGTTCCTAGTTAAGTGGTTCGACACTAGCAACAAAGGACGTAAAGTCAAACATTTCGTCATTAGAAACAACATGACACAAATCTGGGCAAATGGTGAGTCGTTTAAAGATGATCAATACATTCTCGCAACACAAGTCAAACAAGTCTTCTACCTTAAAGATATGGCCAGACGACCACCCAAATGGAAGGTCGTCGAAGATGTGAATCATACAAAGTTTTTGAACGAGGGTGTCATCATGGTAGAGGACGATCATGATGTTATACATTTCGACAACTCATCTGATATCGCACTTTCTACTAGTTTGAATGACTTGGATTTTGCGACCTTGCATATAGATGGTCGATCAATGGATGTTGACGCACCACTAGATATCATGATGTTGACGAAGACGTTGATATTATTGATGATTAAGACGCCCTTCCTCATGATTTAGCATATTCAGATGATGAAGACCTCGTCAATGTTGATGACGATGATGATGTAGCTGTTGTTTATTCTAGTGAAGAAGAAGATTGATCTTGAGTTGTAACTTGTAAAAGACACTTATTTGAATGAATGAATAAAATTGTTGTGGATTTTTTAAATGTGTATATTTATTTGGATGTGTATGTATTTGGATGTGTGCATGCTTATATTATTTTGTTCATGAATTTCTATATTTTATTCTAATTGTACTTGTACAGATGTAGCACGGGGTCACGGCGGCGGTGATGATCGTCCCCCTTCACGCCAGATACCCACCGGTTGCCGAGGTAAGAATTTTTGGATTATTATAATATAAGCAAAAACTTGATACATCGAATTTGCTTGCCTTGAATTTTTATGACGTGGATTACTTGATTTTGTAGGCAAAGGCACCCGAAAACCCAATTTGGGAGGCAGGAAACCCGGCAGGCTGAATACCCGCAAGGAAACCAGGAACCTCGGGTTAAGGAGGATCACGAATCAATTTGGCCCGCAGAAGATCCGGTTTGAGTGGAACGATAGAGGCACGCTGATGCCTCTCGGTGACCACGCGGCTCATTGGGCTAACCTCCTCGGGGAGATCGTCAGGGAGTTCCCGATGCACTTACGTTCTTGGCACAATATCCCGGAGGAGCGGAAGGCGAAGGTCCTGGGAAAGATTAGGGTCAGTTATTTCATTATCCTTTTATGTTTATTTTATTATCGTGTTACATTTATTTAATTGTGTATATTTATCTAAATTCGTTTATTTATTTATATCATATAAATAAATAAACGAATTTAGATAAATATATAAATTATATCTCTAATCTAAGTTTGTCTTTGTTATATATGATTATAGACCCAGTTTGACTTAACGACCCACATGCAATCCGACCTTTGGCCAAAAATCAAGAAGGGCATCGAGCAGCATTTGGCCAAGATATACACCGACAATAAGTCGGCGTTGAAGGCAGAGCATTTGGTTGCTAACCTCGACGACGGGACTTACGACGTGGAAGGCATCAGATTCGACGTCCTGCGAACATCTTAGTGGCAGATTGGGATGCGCAGATTGCCTTTTGGTCTGATCCCAATAACGCTGCCCGTTGTGCTCAAAATGCTCAAAACCGGGCAAAGAGCACGGTCATATGCAGGCACGGATCCCGGTCACTTGCTTTCCTCCGACGGGTGTGCCCTACACCGATGATCAGATCATGGCCATTGTTCGCCTGGGCAAGCAGCGGGGGCACATTCCCGGTGTTGGTAGGGTTTTGGCGGGAAGGGGATGGACATCCTCATGTCGCCCAAGCCTCGATGCACGCACACCGTCGATGTCGATGAGCTCAAAAGAACAAACAAGCAGCTAAAGAAACAGATGGACATAATCATGAAGGTAGTGAGGAGTGACGACAGGATGTCCCAGCTGCTTACGCATCTTCAGTCACAACATGATGTCGGTAGTGGCAGTGGGAGTGGCGGGGGCGGGGATGGGGATGATGAGTCGGGCGATGATGAGGACGACGGCGAGGATGAGGATAGTTAGGATATGTTATATATGGGTAAGTATATGCTATTTTTTTCTTGAAGTGTATATTGGCGACCCTTATATAAACATTTGTTGAACCGTATGTTTAAAACATGTTATCTAGGTGAATATTGACTTGTATCTAGTGGATAATGCAAGTTTTGTGACTAGGAAGCCCGTTTTGTAGACTATATTGTGTTTATTCGGATTTTGGATGTATTTAGCTTTATTATATTAAATGCGTTGATCCGTTATATTGTATTGTGTTTTGGTACAAGTTGTAATGTATTTAGGTAGATCATATATTGGTAGATACAGGTTTGAGTATTGGTAAATTTTTTCCGAAAAAATTCCGGAAAAAAATCTAGAAATCGGCTGCATTACAGGCTGCACAAAAAAAACTGCAGACTTATCCCCGATAGTTGGAAATAAAACGACGACTCATCCGTGGCCATGTTGACTAATCAACAATCTAGGAGAGTTTCCCCGGCGACATGTCGCCGGGGATAGTGTGTGATTAATTAATGAATAACATTGCGTAAATTAGTTTATTATTTCGCCAACTATCCCCGTGAAACATTGTCGCCGGGAACTTCTAACGTCACTATTTGGTTGACTAAAACTGTGTGGGCTCGTCGGTGTCACCGGGGCAAATTACCAGGGAATGAATCCCCTTTGAGTTTTTCCCGACATGTTTGTCGTCGGGGAAAAGTATTCCCATGGACATGTCGCCGGGGATAGGGGAATTATGTCCCCGGGGATAAAGGCAAATGTTGTGGCGTATTACATGCATGAAATTTTCCTTTACAATTTTATGTATTAAAATGTGATAATATCTTTTTTTTTTTTTTTTTTTTTTTTTGAACAGCAAAATGTGATAATATCTTATACATGTTCGTGCTACTAGGTGTTAGTGAAATGTTAAAGGAGCTATTGAAATGTAAATATTTTGTCAAGAGCTCGAGTAAAATGGTCATGGCGTAAACAAAACACCGGGAAATATGTATGTATGAACCAATTAGATCGAGTTATAATTCATACCTCTTTGTCTAGTTTATGCCGTAAATTTTTTGTCAAGAGCTCGAGTAAAATGAGTCATGGCGTTAACAAACCCGGGAAATATATATGTATGATACTAATTTAGATCGAGTTATACTTCATACCTCTTGTGGAGTTATGCCGTTACGGAAAATATAGAAGAAAGGAGTTATGGATGTGTGAAGGTACGTATGTTTTCTACATGAATGTCACTTAACAGTGAAAGGCTCATGGAATTAACTAACGCAATGTATTATGTACGTATTCATCATGAATAGACATTATAAACCTTTATACCTATTGAATATGTGAATTATAGTGGATAAATTATTTGCAAAAAGGGAGCAAGAATCCTTTACACAAAAGTCTTGACATTTGATGGATACGATGTTACGCAGCTTGATCGAATGCTTTGAATATATCAAAAGAATGGTAGACCAAAAAGGTAGCAATACACCTTTTGATCGAATCCAGTGGCGGAGCCAGGATCTTGGCATATAGGGGGCAAAAAAAATTTCTCCGAAAACAGCTTCAAAAACCGCAGCTTTTTAGTAGCTTTTTAGTAGTTTTTAACAGTTTTTTAGCAGCTTTTAGCAAATTTCTTACCATCTTTTTATACTTTTTCAATAGCATTTTGAAATAAGGAGTAAAAAGCAGCCTTAATTCTAATTATCGTTGGCGGAGGGATTTGAGTGAGATTTTAGAGATGAGTGGGTGGCAGAGGGGGGGGAGAACTGAGGGCGAGGACGTTAGGAGGGGAGGGGAGGGCTGGTGCCGAAGAGATCGCGGCGGCAATAAACTATATCATCGATAGATGCGAGTGGGGCATGAAGGGAAAAAAAAATTCGCGGATTTGTGCGGGGCGTAGGTAAGTTGGATAGAGCTACATGGCATATCACATAGTGAGGTGGTTTAGTACGTGTGAATAATAGTGTATCATAATGATAGAGTTCGATGTCTGCAAGGAAACGCCCTATCCGGGGGGGGGGGGGGGGCAGCCTACTAATACATGGCTCCGCCTCTGATCGAATCACATTATGAAACTCTAGACTCGATCGTTGCCAAGTTGAAAAAGAAATCCAAAAACAATTTGTTCTTATAGAGACTTATTTAGTATGAAATGAACGATTAGCACTTTGCAAAGAAATTTGTTCTTATAAACGTTTAAGTACACAACGTAAAATGTATCTTAGCTTCTATTATAATCTTGAAATCTTGACTAGATAAAACGACATGATACCCTAAAAGATACGAAAATAAAAGTTAAGATCTGGTACAAAGAAAGCTTCCGTTTCCCACTAAACGACACATCTAAAAGAATTTCATAAAGAGAACACGACCCTACGCACTGCGTTCCCAATAACATTCTATTTATCTAGCATTTTAGAAATTATTTTCCCAATTTGTTTCTATTAATTAAACCTAATGATGGATTATGTACTGAAAATTAAACAAACATGGACAGCATGTCGGGGTAGATAACTTTGAACATATAGGGTATCTTGATGCATGCGGCTCGAGCTGAGGCAAAGGTCGGAGCTTATATCATAAGCCGAAAGCTGAAGTTTATATTTTTATAATGTTGTTTCACGAAGTAGTCGGAACTAGAACTTATTAATGTAAAATCGCAAAAAATACATGGAATTACATTCACATATATTTACAGCTTTTGCGTGATAACCCATTATATTTTAAAAGGTATTTAAGTTATTTTACTAGTTATAAGATTTTTTCTATGAGTTTGAACTTATGAAAACTTATGGCAAATAAAACCTTTCATAAAATCTATAGACAAATATAACTAATTTGTAATATAGTAGGCTTATTATTAGCAATCGACACCCCTTAAAAGCTCTTGGCCAACATAGACCTAGTCAGTGTTCAAAAATCTGCTTAGCGCCGATTTATCAATGCTAGGCGCATGCTGGGATTAACCGCTCCCAATTTACACTTTTTTTGAACGGCGACATGCAATAGAACTACTATCCAAGGAGCAAGAAAAATGTACAATGTAATCAAAAAAAGGGTGTTGAACCAACTAACTCACAATTCAAAAGTTCTATTATTCACATCTGCTACATCACCAATAAAAGAACGGTAAAAACAATATTGTCGAAAATACATCCCTTTCGGGGAATATAACCAAAAAAGAATTGGTTTCTGAAGTTCCCAAAGGGCTCCACCAAGAAACGTAAAAACACAGCCTTCCCAACACCTCTTTCGTCTTAGAACCTAAACGGATAGATTTGAACCAAGAGAGCCAATCATCGTACGACTCATAAGGATGAACATCCAAATTCCACCATCTACAAATTAACTTCTGAATATCTTTCGCCACAGAGCAACCGAAGAATAAATGGGCCGAATCCTCGAGCACGTGATCACAAAGAGGACAAGCCAAAGACCTTATTTATCGGTTTGGTTAAAAATATGTTAAGGTACCTATTAATCGGATAAAAATCGACCAAATCAGACCAAATCGGTTAAATCGGCCAACTTTTTTTTTGGTAAAGGGAGTGGGGGTGGGAGAGGTGTAAAGGAGAATAGTCTCAAAAGGAATTCAATGAATTCCTCTTTAGGTATTGGTGTGTCTACGGAATCTGATGATACTATGAATGAAGATACTCCAGTTGGTAATCGTGGTTGACATGACGGTGGAGATGGAAAAGATAAACTCTTTGGAAGATACTATCGTTCTAGAATCTTTTCCACCATTATCTAAGCCGGTTACTACTACGGCTGGTAATGCCCCTGGTAAGTCTTCGTATGCTAATGTTACTGGTAAACCAAGCGGGAAGAAACTGAATATTTGTACTTTGTTTACACCGGGGGGTAATGGGATTGATGTGGTTGTCCCGGTGGAGTCTATTCGAGCTATAAGTGAACGATTTGCTAATACATCATATGGTTTTTTCTTCGGGAAGCGGGTGGCATACCTTGTTGTTGCTAACTATGTTAGGAACGCTTTGGGTAAATATGGGCTTGTTCATTCTATGTTCAGCTCGTCTACCGAATTATTCTCCTTTCAATCTAGCTCTATGGAAGGATTAGATGCTATGCTTGAGAATGGTCCATGGTTTATCCGAAATCATCCACTTATCTCGAAGAAATGGCATCCGGATGAAAACCTATTAAAAGAAGATGTTAGTATTATTCCAGTTTGGGTTAAACTCCATGGTGTACCTGTTACGGCCTTCAGTGAGGATGGCTTGAGTACCATTGTTACTAAACTGGGTACTCCTCTAATGCTTGACTTTTATACATCTGATATGTGTATGCAATCTTGGGGTAGGTCAAGCTATGCTAGAGTGATGATTGAGCTTCGATCTAATGTGGAGTTGAAAGATTAAATTGCCGTGGCTATGCCTAAAATTATTGGGGAGGGCCATTATATATGTAATGTCCGTGTTGAGTATGAATGGAAACCTCTTAGGTATGCGTCTTGTAAGGTCTTTGGACATATTCATGAAGAATGTCCGAAGAATACATGTGCTGGTGAGAAGAAGACTCTGAGAAAGCCTAGTCAAACTTCTCGATGTGTTCCGGTTGGTTTAAAAATGGGTTTTAAACCTCAGAAAGAATATAGACCTGTCCCTAAAAAGCCTACTGCTAGCTCTAGCGGTAATAAGAAGAAAGGTGTGAAACCTACTATTGAGGTTAGTAATTCTAATCCATTTGAAGTTCTTAATTCGATTGATAATGATGTGGAGTTAGGTACCAATGGGGGGACTACCAATTTGGTAAATAACGGGGCTACTTCAAGTGGATCCTCTTTTATGAATGTCGATAATAGTAGTACTGGTACTACTCTTATTATTGATAAGATTAAGAAGCTTGAAGAACTAATTACTAGTGGCAAGTTATTCTTATGGATGAAGCTGGTAATCCTTTGAAGAATGTTGAGTTTCCAGGTGATTGTGATAGTGAAGATGAGGTTGCATCAGTTGATAATGATATGGCTCGTTCTATGGCTTCAGAAAGGGTAGGCTTTGGCACTCCAAGTTTGCTGGAACAATGGAGGGATTCGTATGGTAATGGTGACGATGATGATATGTACGAAGGTCAGGATCTTCCTCAAGAGCTTCAAGCTATATGTGATAATCTGGATATCCGAGTTCGAGGTCGCAAAAAGAAATAAATTTACGTTTCTTTTGTCTAGTCATTTTGTGTACCTTCCTTTTTGGAAGTAGCTTTGCCCATGTAACGGGCGGAGATGTGGGACTCACCCGCATCCCTTATACTTAAATGTTTTTTGGCGTAATAAAATTTACCGGGGAAACCCTTTACCCAAAAAAAATCAACCACAAAAGTTTTATTAATTACCTCCTTGGACAAAATCGGCTAAGTCGGTCAAATCGGGCATATAAATTCAAAATTTAATAATTATATATATATAATTTTTAATACGATTGATCTCCGCTTAACCGATTAATCGCCAAATGATACCTAGCCGTTTGACTAGCGCTTAGCGATTTTTGCAACTTTAGTCTCAGTAGACAAGTAGTGGTGGTAGGAGGCAACCTCCTACAAATATTGACATATTCATGTAACATGGTGTAAATTGTATGTTATTTATGGACCATTCACACATGTTACTCCCTAACATCATCCAAAATTCCAAATCCAGTAATTAGAGGTTGGCAATTTAGGATCGCTGCTAGTCAAAGTCAAAAATGATCAAATCAATTCAAACATGTGTCTTTCTTTTTTCTTTTTTTTTCTACACGCCTTTTATCTAGCTAATAGACATAGTACCAATAAGAGCATTCATCAAAGTTCCAATATATACTTCTAAATAACATACTATCATGCATACATAAATAAAGGAATTATATACATCCCAAACAATAAGAGCAAGTTTATTTTTGTGAAATATTATCGAAATGAAAGGTTATTTCCTCCAAACGATCAAAAAAAACAAGAAAAACGACACATACAATTGAAATTTCCTCCAAACGTTTAACTCTATTACTTGATCACGCAGGAACTCACAAAGAATAATAATGTGTACTAAACTCCGAAACCGATTCCTAGTTATTTCTTAATCCAAGTCGGTACGATTTTGGTTTCCTAGTTAATCAACTTCCAAGTTCCATCTTAAGGTTACTTACATGTCAACTAAATTTAGGGGTGGCAATCGAGTCGTATTCGTGTCGACCTACTCGAGTTGGCGGGTTGGTAAAGCCTCAACTCAAACACGACCCATATATTAATAGTGTCAAAAAACTCAAACCTAACCTACACACATAACATGTGTAACCCGTTTATGACCCATTTAACATGTTTAAATGTATTTGTTATAAGCGTAAATTAGTTTGCGAGCTGAAGAGTGTAACTGTTCGAACCATAACATATAAATACTAATTCATATTTTTTCACTTTTGACTTTAATTTTTTTGTTTATTACTTTACAAAAGTTATATATTTTATTTATTAAAATGTTTATATATATAAACAGGTTCATGGGTTGATTTGTTTAAAAATTACAAAACCCAGACACGACCCATTATTAAACGGGTTATAGGGGTTAACTTGTTTTCGACCCACACTAAAAATGAGTGGCGCTCCCCCCACAACCCCCCCCCCCCCCCCCTCAAAAAACCCTAATTTCAAAAACCTTAAAGATGTTACAGCAACAGCATACATCACGAATTTTCCAACCTCAATGGGCTCTAAGGATTTATGGCGGCTTTGTGAGAAACAGGGAACGGTGACTGATGTTTACATCGCACGTAAACTCTCTAAAATTGGGCGTCGATTCGCTTTTGTTAGATACTTGAAAGTCAAGAACTCTGGATCGTTGATGGAAGCACTCAATAAGATTTGGATCGGTTCATATCACCTGTTCGCTGCCATGGCCAGATTCGACAGAAAACCTACTGTTACACACAAATCAACCCCAAAATTTCCGAATAATCAACATAAAACCGCCTCCTTTTCATCTCATGCAAACCCTAATCGCTCGTACGCGACGGATCTTAATGGTAAGGCTTCGCAAAACCTTGAATCTAATGATAGGGTCATTCTCAAATCTGTTACTCTTGATGTAACTGATCTGCTCGATACATCCGATATGAGAAACGTGATCCTTGCTAAGGTCAGAGATGTGCATCTCATTCTCAATATCAACAATGTTCTTAAAAAAGAGGGCTTTTATGGTTTTCAATGCAAATATATTGGAGGTATGTGGTTGTGGATTGAATTCGACTCTCTTGAGACCTGCCAAAAGCTACAATCAAACAAAGAGATGTCATGGTATTTTATTCTAATGAAACATGTCACTCAAACGTTTAAAGCAGACGAACGTGTTATTTGGATTGAAATCGGCGGTCTTCCTCTTAATGCCTGGACTACTAAAGCGTATAAGAAGATTGCTGGTAGTTGGGGAGAACCACTTTTCGTAGATGAGGACCCTCATGACAATGTTGCAATGGGTAGAGTATGTATCAAAACAAAGATCCAAGGCTAAATTATCGAAACTTGCAAAGTGGTGATTCATGGCAAGCCTCACAATGTGTGGGTCAAGGAATTTGCTAGATGGGTCCCGGATATCAAAGATATGGAATCGATGTCATGTAAGAATTCTAAAGCGGATAACTCTGATAATCATGATCACGACGATAATGATTGTGGTTTTCATGATGTAGAGGAAGGAGAGATACCTAAAACTAATGTAAGTCAGGAGGAAGAAGTTGTCATGAATACTCAGTGGTCTGTTGATGCAGAACAAAATGAGAAGGATCATGTTGATTCTCCCATAAACTTGGAGAATCATAAGCAACCGTCCAAAGAAACATCAGAGAAACAAAAAGAAGACTCAGAATCCATATCGAAGCCTCCTGGATTCGAGGGTTACAAAAATAACAACTCTCAAAATTCTAAACAACCTTCTATGTCCTCTTTTGCAGCAGCTAAAACCTCAAGAGTTAGTAAGTCCCATTCTAAATCGCTCAATAGCCATGGTTCGATGATTGATGCATTTATATCTCATATTGAAATGGGAAACGTTTTGGGGTATGACATGGAAGGTAGCAAAAACGATCTTAAGAAATTCATTGATAGTATTGGAGCTAAACATGGTCAATCATGAATGTTATGTCTTTTAACACTTGTGGTATGGGAGCAGATAAGTGCAAAGCTATTGCTAAGCTTTGTGATAAACATAAGGTTGCATTCTTAGGCATTCAAGAGATGCACTCTCTCAAAATCGATCCTTTCAAGGTGAAAAGTTTATGGGGAAATTTCTAATTTAACTATGCCGTATGTCCTTCTTCTGGAAGATCTGGTGGTTTGGTTTCTATTTGGGATCCCAATGTTTTTTTCTAAGCTCAATGTCTTCCCATCCGAGAATCTTCTCATTGTTGAAGGTATCTGGAAGACCACTCATATTCATTGCTTTATGATCAATGTATATGCCCCTTAAGATGATAGGAAAAAGGAAATGTTATGGCACAATATTCTGGATTACATGGAGTGTAATCCAGACCATTACTTTATTTTTGGTGATTTCAATGTGGTTAGACATGCTTCAGAACGAATTGGTATTATCTTCAACCCTTCATCTGCCAATGTTTTTAACCAATTCATCCACGATGGTCACCTATGGGACGTCCCTCTTGGAGGTCATTTGTTCACGCGAGTCAATAATCGTGGTGATAAATTAAGTAAGTTAGATCGTTTTCTCATCACAGAAAACACTACTTCCTTATTGCATAATTACTCTGCACAGGTTCTCGATTGCCATATCTCTGATCATAGACCAATTTTTCTGTCTCCATCGGCTTCGGATTTCGGTCCAACTCCCTTCAAGTTTTACAACTCTTGGCTCACTGACAAGCATCTTCATGACATTGTTGTTGAATTTTGGGAGCAACATGATACTGAAATTAGTCCTAATCCTATTGTGAGATTCAGGAAAAAGATGAAGGCTTTAAAACCTTTCATCAGAGAGTGGTCCAAAAATAGATCTTCCTCTCAGTCTCGTGATAAGGAAGAGCTAATAAAGAAAATTAAAGAATTCGATGATATCAACGCTAGAAGGACTGGTGATATCGTGCTTGGCTCACAACGCATCACTTGGCTTACAGACCTTCGTAGTATTGAGTCGAATGAAAATTTAGATTATTCTCAGAAAGCAAAGATTAAATGGGGTATCGAGGCGGGCGAAAATTCTAAGTTCTTTCATGCTACTGTCAACCAAAAACGTAGATATCTCTCCATCCACTGGATCAAACATGAAGGACAATGGCTTTCGGAACCTTACAAGATCAAAGATGCCTTCTATTCTTTTTTAAATCTAAATTTCAAAGAGTGGATGTGGTGAGAATTGTTAACCGAAGCCATTTTTACAGATCTCTTCATGATGATCAGAACTCCTTCCTGGTTTCCTCTATTAGTGAAACTGAGATTCGAGATGCTATATGGGATTGTGGTTCTGATAAATCCCCGGGCCTGGACGGATTCACTTTTGCCTTTTATAAGAAGTTTTGGGACACGCTCAAAGAAGACGTAGTGGGTTTTGATCAAGAATTATTTAGCACGGGCACCCTCCCACGTGGATGCAACGCTTTATTTATCGCTCTCATTCCTAAGGTTCCTAACCCTATGGTGATTAGTGATTTTTGCCCTATCAGTCTTATTAGAGCCCAGTATAAAATCATCGCTAAGGTCTTGGCGAATCGGTTAGCTCAGGTTATAGATTCTGTTATTGGTCAGGAACAGTTCGCTTTCATCAAAAACCGTCAAATCCTGGATGGCCCTTTGATGGTCAGCGAAGCGATTCAATGGTGTAAACGCAAAAAGACTAAGCTTATAGTCTTTAAAATTGATTTTGAGAAAGCTTTCGATTCCATCTCTTGGGATTTCTTGCTTCAAGTCATGCGTTTTTTGGGATTTAATGATACTTGGATTAAATGGATTTCGGGTTGTTTGTTTTCTGCTACTTCTTCGATCCTGATCAATGGGAGCCCTACTCATGAATTTAATATCAACCGTGGCCTTCGCCAAGGGGACCCTTTATCTCCTTTTCTCTTCATCATTGCTATGGAAGGCCTTCATGTTGCTCTTGAAGATGTTATTGCTGCCGGATTATATAGATGTCTCAAGGTTAATAAATTGAACCTTTCACATCTTTTTTTTGCTGATGATGCTTTGTTTATAGGCGAATGGTCGCGTGATAACATCACAAGTTTGGTTTCTATCCTGGAATGTTTCCATCGGGTATCTGGCCTCAAAATTAACTATAACAAATCTAATCTCTTTGGTGTTGGAGTTCCTTTCCTTGATCACGGGTTGCAATGCTATGCAAACTCCCTTCTCATATCTAGGCTTGCCGATTGATTGTAATATGGCTAATGTTAAGAGTTGGGACCCTATCGTTGATAAGTTCTCTAAGCGGCTATCTAAATGGAAATCTTCGATGCTATCCATTGGAGGTAGGGATACTCTTATTTCTTCGGTTTTGGGATCCATCGGTACATACTACCTATCTCTTTTTTCTATGCCTATTACAGTTAGCAAAAAGTTAGAATCTATTAGATCACACTTTTTTTGGGGAAGTGATGATAGCTCTAAAAGGATTACATGGATCTCATGGAATTTAGTTCTAGCTTCCAAAGGAAACGGGGGTCTTGGTATTGGTAGTCTATATTCTTTGAATCAAGCTCTCATTCAAAAATGACGTTGACGTTTCTTTAATAACCCTCATTCGTTTGCTTACCTCTATTCACGGCGACATTGATGATGCTACCTCCTTTTATAATCATGCTGGTTCCCAAGGTGTTTGGGGCCGAATTGTTAGATCTATTAATACCATGCATGAGAAAGGATTCATTCCGCATTCTTTCCTCAAAAGACGAGTTAACAATGGTGCCTCTACAAAATTCTGGTATGAAACATGGGTGAATAATTCTCCTCTTCAACATCAATATCCTCGCCTTTTTTGTCTTGCCCTGAATAAGGAATGCTCGATTCGGGATTGTTGGAACAATGGTTGGAGTTTAGAGTGGTCTCGTCCCTCTCCGAGTGCGGAAACTAATGCGAATAACATTGCTGCCACTTTATAGCCATTCTAGCAAAATTAACTCGCTTAATGAATCTAGAGGACGTTTGGTCTTGGGTCGTCTATAGTGAATGTCTTCTTTCACCAGTGTAAAACCACTGCGTGAACATATTGATTCATAAGATATCTTCCTAATGATGGCATGGAAACAAGAATGAATCGTTGTCCTTGTAATGTTCTAGCTTCTTGCTAGTGTTTTCTTTTAATAAAATTCGCCGTTCAAAAAAAAAAATACTAATTCATATATTTGTTTATTACTTTACAAAAGTTATATATTTTATTTATTAAAATGTTTATATATATATAAACAGGTTCATGGGTTGATTTGTTTAAAAATTACAAAACCCAGACACGACCCATTATTAAACGGGTTATAGGGGTTAACTTGTTTTCGACCCGAACCTGTATATCTTCAACCTAAACATGTTTATTTCCGTATCAACATCGTGTTGATTTTCATGTCGTGTCGAAAATTGTCAGCCCTAAGTAAACTTAAGCTTTGAGTTGTTATCCTAGTCCTAGGGCCCGTTTGGTTTCCGGGTTTGTCTTGGATTGTGGATTTAAAATTGTAAATCTACCGTTTGGTTGTTTTTATGAGTTGTGGGGTTGGATTTTTATCCCAAATATAAAAGGGATCTTCAAAAGGAGGGTCATCTGTCTGGTTTTCTGACGAAGTGAGGTCTTTTTTTGTTTTATCTCTTTATTTTTTTTCTTTTGTTTTTTCATATATCATAAAATAATAAAGATTGTCCTTTACATTCATTTATATAAATCTTAATTTATATTATAATAAAAAAATAATTTTTTATATATTATTTCTCTCTCTCTCTTACATCAAATTCAAATCCAAATCCTAAACCCATCTACGAACCAAACAGGCTCCTAATTTCTTTACCATTAACAAGTTCCACTTTACCTAGCTCCTTAAACACAATCTACTTAATTACATTATTAAGTGTATGAACATTGGATATGTGGCTCCAAAATTTGGTACTTGCAAGAATTCCGAATGCCTTGACCAGAGACTACAACTCAAAGGAATAAACTACGTGCACAACTTTGGCAAATAATACTAGCAATATAGTTTGATAGTATAAGTTAGGCCATATAGTTTGTCATAATATGCAAACAGATTTAAATAAGATTGACAGTGCAGGTCACAAGTCACATACTTATGAATTGACACTCACCTAATTACCATCTACCCACCAAACGCGTACCATTTCCTCTCTCACATTTATATTTACTTATAACCACATCTTCAAGCTCTAACTTAAATCCTTTACGGAATCGTAGCCTTTTAGTCTCTAGATTAATAGGGATTAGGCTCTTAGCTTTTAGGTTTGTATTATGCATGTGTAATATTTAGATAATAGGTCAAGCTTCAAGTCAAGAGACTAACTTTTCGATACGTGTTTAAATAACCAAAGTTGGGTTCACAGGGACAATTTGATCGGCACTAATTTTTTTCCGGTAATTCTAGTTTTCGACTTTTTAACCAACTAACTACAAGGTATGAATTTACCATTACACAACCTCAAATCAGATAAAGTCCTCTTTATTAGAAGGTTGTTGTGACCAAGATTGTTTGCAACTGATAAGAATTAAACTTGAAATCTTACACATTTTAAGGTTGTTTGACCGGCATTGTTTTTTTTTTTTGAAACGGCAACTTTATTAGAACTAGCAAGATGCTAGAAAGAGAATTACATGGAAATTAAATGCGGGTTTTTTAACCAAGTGTCCCAAGAGAAAGCCCTACTACATCTATTAACATAATTATATATAGGTCATTAGTTATTAGTTATATAGCCTTTACGTGTTGTTATTTTCTTGTCATACTCATTGGACGAAAGGATACAAGTGTGACAAGTCTTTGTAATAATATGTACGTTTTTACATGGATTTCGTTTTTTTTTTTTTTGAACGGCAACTTTTATTAAGCTAGCAAGGAGCTAGAAAAAAAACATTACAAAGAAATTAAATTTGAGGATTTTAACTAGCACTCTCAAAAAAATTTCCTATTACATCTACTATTGCACCAAGAAAAAGACTACAACTCGTGATATAATTGAAGTAAATTTGTACTTCTAGCGTCTAGTGAATTATGACATGATGGATAACAAACTTATAACTCCCAAGTATTGGACTCTAAATGTGACTCATATATGTGTGATAGCAAGCTTAGATTTTCTACTTAATTTAGGCAAAATAGAGTGTAACTATTACGGGGTACTATCAAAATCCATCCCATCATATCATTGTAAATTCTTTTTATAGAAAAACTAGTAAATTGTTTGAATTGATATATTTGGCATTTTTTGTTGATCGTTGCAATTTTTATTTTTATTTTCTTAATGAAAAATTAATTGGCTGGTTCATCAACTATTATTTCAGTTCATCAAAGAATATATCGGAAGATATAATGATTCCTACATACTAGAATAATATATTGCTAAAGTAGTTTTAAGTCGCATGCACACGCATTGTTACATATGAATCAAATTCATTTAAAAGTTTTAGTTTAATTAACGGGTATACAAGAATGTGTTAGTTTTTAATGTTTAGTAAATGTTGTTGGATTATGACCATATATGAATTAATATATGTCCGGAAATATTTTCGAACCTAAGGGGACGCACACGTTTATATGTAGAACGACGAGAAAATATATTAAAGTAATATATTTAGTGATAACAAACGATAGTTAAACGTTAACAAGATTAAATATGAGTTGGTTAAATGTTAAAGGACTCGATATGTAAAACCGAAGAATGAAAGGGTTTGGTTTGCCTTTTCTTTCCCTTAGTCGGCTGGAAAACTAATCCCACAAGGATTGGGAGTCTTGCTTACTCTCCAAGGAACTAACTCTATAAATATGGTGCATGGGTATTCATTATTGACATGTTTAAAAAAAACCTAATAGACCAAAATTTGTCCTTGTGTTACTTCCTGTGTTCGACAAGGTTTAAAACCCAAAAAGGGTTTTGTTCTTGCTCTTGTCTTGTGCGATCGGCTAGAAAAGATTCAAGGGTTGTTCGGTTTTGTTTTGTTCGCTAGTTGATTGATTCAAAGAACAAGAAGATCGTTTGTTTATTCACTACTAGTACTAGCATACCTTGTCGTTTGCTAAGAACGTATAGTGTGTGGAAGCTTAGAGGAATCATACTTTGATTCTTGTGGTTTCGCGTGGTATTATACACACGCGTATATAGAAGACGGTGTTTACGGTTACCTTTAAACGGTGTATCGTTTCGTGCTAAAAGGTACATGTTTTCTATCTTGTTAATTATTGTGTTCTACACGTGATCATTTATTCCGCTGCGTACTCGTGTTAATTAATTGTTAATTAGGTTATAAAACCCAACAAATGTGATATTACAATCACGAGATTTAAACGATAAGTACAACTAAGAATTATACTTTAAACAAATTTGTTTGGCATGTACATGCAAATAGTTCTTTCATTTTGATACTTATAATCTCTTGCATCTACAGATTTTCAGTATTACAATTAAATTAACTTATTATGATCCGTATCATAGTTTTTGACCCGTGTACGCACGGGTTAATAAACGATGATTAATTTCAGACAATTGTTGGTAGAAATATTACGATATTCAATCTATACATTCTCTTCATGTTTTGGTGATGACAAACATGTAATTTATAACACATAACGTAAAGTGCTTAAGTTACTCGTGATCACAAATCATCAATGCATTCATACGACAGCATCTCTCGACGTCTCAAGTCTGCTTCAACGAAGTTTGCACCCGACATAAATCACTTAAGGTATGAATAAATAAATATTTATTTTATTTTATGATCAAAGAAATTTTTATTTAACCTCATATTTTTTATAAAAATGTCACAAACATTTTTATAATTTTTACAAAGCAATTTTAGATTTAAAAGAAATGTTTTATTCAAAATAAATATTTTGAATTCAAATTTTCTACCTAAAAACGGCTAGAAATATTCCAGAAAACACCTCCCCTGAAAAAGACAGAAAAGGGAGTGTCCTAGTCTAGCCGGCCCCTTTGAAATTAAGGGGACCGACATATGAATTAAGGGGACCGGCGGGTGGGGGGGGGGGTCGGGGGGCGGGGGCGGGGGGGGGGGGGGGGGGGGTGGTGGGCGGGCGGGGGGGGGGCGGGCCCATTAGGATTAAGGGGACCGGCCAAACAAAAAGGCTCCCCATTTTGCCTATAAATATTAGACTATTCCCCATTGATTTTCTAACCTTTTTCACATTTTCTTTCTGTCCCAAATCAGTTTATACATCTTATTCCATATTCTAAAAACCTTTGATCATGTAATCATAAGCATTTGTTTCCAAGTGATTCAAGCTTATTCCTCCAAGTGCAAGAGAAGAACTCTCGTTTTCATCAAGATACGAAGTTATGTAGTTAGTGCATTCGTGACATGTCTTACATTCACAATGTATAGATCGAGTCCATGTATTCCAAACTTGTGTAATAGTTAGATCATGGTGATCATGGTGTGTATAGTTGTAAGATCGTGGTGATCATAGGAAGTATAGTTAGATCGGGGTGATCTTAGTAAGTAGTGTTAGATTGGTGTGATCGTAGTAGTGTCTAGGTGAAGTAAAGTTGTGAATCGTAGTGAAGAAGTTGTGAATCATAGTGAAGAAGTAGTGAAGTGAAGTGAAGTCGTAAAGTGAAGTGAAGTCGTGAAGTGAAGTGAAGTTGTGTGGTGAAGAGAAGTTGTGAATTGTTGTGAAGTAGTGTGGTTAGTTGTGATAGATTGGTTCTAGCTAGGATTAGAACTCGACATTTGGCTTAGTGTCGGAAATCGGTGTAAGCTTAGTTGTGTTCGGTTTTCTCCGCCTAAAGTGAACTTGTTGACTAGTGAAGTAACTCTCTAGTTGGGTACTCGGGGAGTAGAGTAGGGCGAAGAGGTGCTTCTGTGGACCAACCACTATAAATCATCGCGTTCGGTTTGACTTTCATTTTTACTTTCTCGTTTTAACATCTTTATTTACCTTATCCCTTACAACTTTATATTTGCATTAGTCTATATGTGTGTTGATTGTTGCTATATTGTTTGGATGATGAGTGTGTATAGATAGGAGTTAACATTGTGATGTGCTTATTATTGTTATGACATGTTCTAGTGGATTTAGTGTAGTATTCACGCACTTATCATATTGCATCTAACTTGATAGATAATTTGATACGAAATATTTTAAGTTTTTAAATGGAAACGTATTCACCCCCTCCCCTCTATGATTTCCACAATTGGTATTCTATGATTTCTACAATTGATATCAGAGCCAGGTTGCTCTAATTTTGAAAACAAATTGTTTTAAAAATGGAGCATGATTCATGTATCAAATTACCCATGAAGGGGGATTAAATATGAAAAGTATTTTGTTGCTTAACTTGTATTAGTTTTGTTGTTAAATACACTTAGTATACTAGCTCGAAGTAAAAATGATGCTTAAAATAAGTGTTCGGTATCAAACTCAGTAGGTTCTACATCTTTTCGTTAAGTCACTAAATGATTTTGTAAAAAATGACGAATCTGTGTCAGGTGTCGGCCCCCTTATCTCCAATGGTCGGTCCCCTTAATTAGGGCTCCAGTCCCTTTATATTTAAGGGGACCACCTGTCTGATTCGACAGATTTTTGGAAACTTTGAAAATTCATATAAAATTAACCGTAAGTCCGTAGAAGTCATGCCATCAGTCATTTTAAAGATAATTGAGTCTACTTTCGTTTAAAAATACTTCCAAGTATTTATTCCAAACTTAAGTAAATTAAAAATGCAAAATACTACATAGTGGTTAAAAATTTGTGTGTCATTTTGACGTAAAACTTGTATTTTACCTTTTCCTTCGAGTTAGGCATTTCTAGTTGGTATACCTTTGAAAAATGATGTAATTAACTTTTCAAAAATATTAAAATTGGTTAGTTTTTGAAATGGGGAGGAAACTAATTCGTTTTCAAACAAAACCGAGCTAAGTATATATTATGATATCTAATACACAAAACGACGACAAGCACTCTTATGTGTTATGCTATGTGATTATGTGCACTTCTTTGTGTCTTAAATTTGTTAATAGAAATTATTAAATAATCATTGCTATTTGTAATTGAGATAATTGAATATCTAAGCACACACTATTCGTTTGTAGCTAGCTTTTCAGATTGTGCCTAACTAGAACTTATGCTAGATTTCTTGTACTAAGTTGTAAAATTGTATTTGCATTGCATATATGCATATATCACTTAATTTACAAATGTTACATAAATACCTTGTAAATCTTTTCGAGTATGAGAATATACTTAAAAATAAGAGTTCAATAACTTGTCAAGTATATTATAAAATGTGTTAAAACTAGTCACCTAAATATTTCTAACGATTTAATCTATTTTTAACAACATGTTTAAATATTTTCAACTACATGCTTTGTTTGACCTTGGGTTGGTTAAACAAAAGAAAATATTGTATGAATACAATAGTAACTAAGAAAAAGAAAATGCTTGTGCTTACATGGTTCTAACATGCACACATAATTATATATATTTTTTAAAACATACAGTATTTTACAAAAGATGTGTGTTGTATAAAAATGGTTAGAAAACTCATTTATATACTCATAAAATGTCAAAAACTATGCATATTATACATAATAACAAATAGTTTTTCGCACAAGTAAAATTTACAACAATCTTGAAATAAGAAATTAACGTATCATTATTCATCAACCTCACCTTACAACTAATCTTGGGATTAATAGAACACGCTATTTAAAATATTTATTTATTTTCTTTTAAATGAGTGTTCGTGAGGGTCAAGAAAGATTTCGAGAATATATCAATTCATTATTCAAATTATGATTGATATCTTTATTGAATCTAATTGACAAGTTTTTGTGTATGGATATGAAATTGAAATCTTATTTGTTTAGTTTCAAGATTATATCAAAATATAATAAAAGATATCATCTTTGATCTACATAACTCAATCACACTTGATTGATATGTGTTGGGAATTATATTTGAGTTGATAAGACAAAACAAGAATGAAACAAGAAGGACTTAAAAGACAAAGGAGGAATTCTTCAAAAGATGTAAGATTTCAGAAGATCTTCTTAAAGAAGGAAACAAGAACAACATTGATGACTTGCTTAAAAGGATAAAGACAAGTTATTAATGCTATTAATTGTTGATAGGAAAGAATTAATGTTGATTAATACTATTTAATAGTTTCCTAATTGTATTATGTTTCCTTTGTAAGTGCTGATCTCTCCCTATATAAAGAAATCATAGACATAAGTTTTATATCCAAAAAAGTATGTGTGTGTAAACTAAGAAGATGTAGAACGTCTAGTATAGAGTTGGTGTTGCCTTAAGGAATTAGGTTTTCATTGATCCCTGTTACTGTTCATTGATGTAAACCGTATTATCTGATCAAATAATATTGGGGTGTGGTGAATGTTTGGTTAAAACCTTGTTTGATAATATTGATTCTATGTGGAATTTTCCACCTTGTTTCATTATCCTTATTAAAGGTCTAAACAACTAGCGCTACAATGTTGCGCTCGCTGGTTTTACAATTGGTATCAGAGCCTCGTGGCTCTTGATCTAGGATCTACAAGATGAAAACAAAAGGACCAAAGTCGTCATTGTGGGATTCTATAAGATGTAGAACAAAATAAAGATTTGGTCAAAAAGAAGATAAAGATGAATATTAACGAGAAGATAAAGATGAATAATTAATTGATTTTCTCATTAATATCTTTTATTAGTTTCCATGTAAGCCTTAACTCCTTATGCTATAAAAGGAGGTCCAGGCATATTGTTTTAGGCATCTAGAAAAGTGTGTGTTCATCATATGAGAGTCGACAAGATACAAAAGTGTGTGTGTACACGTTTGTATAATTAGTGTAGACGTCTAGAGTTTAGCCTTAAGGATCATTGATCCCTGTTACAGTTCATTGATGTAACCATATTATCTTGATCAAATAATATTAGGGTTGTGGTAAATGTTTGGTAAAACCTTGTTATGATAATATTGATTCTATGTTTGAATATTCCACCTATGTTATCATTATCCTAGATTAAAGGTCTAAACAACCTAGAGCTACAACGATTTATTGGTTTTCACAATTGGTATCAGAGCCTCGTGGCTCTTGATCTAGGATCTACAAGGTTTTTTTTTGAAGAAACCCTAAAAACCCTAATCTTCAAGAAATCATGTTCGTGGTAAAACTTTTCTTTATGGTTTCGAAGTAGCTGCCATAACAACATCTTTTCGTCCTCTCTACCTGTATTGGTATGAAATACGAATTGGTGAATGTTTTTGGGTTTTATGGTGGGTTTTTGAGGTTCACGATGCATGTTTAACAAACTTAGGGTTTGTTGAATATTAAGGTTGAAGTCTGTGGTGTTACTAGTCATGGTGAGTTACCCAAGGGGGTGATGATGAACCATAGTAGCACGTTTACTGATGTTGAATCTTCATGCTTTACTGGTGATTATGGCTTGATCATATTCTCTCTGGTGCATACCATTCTTGGTTTGATCGTTTGCAATTAGGGTTTCACAGTACCCTATATCTGGTGGTTGATTCATATGGCGTTTAGAGAGATGGAAAAAGATTCAAGTGTAGGTAAAGTAACAGCAGGTTAGGGTTTTGGTGTGATTGTATGCTGGTGTTTATTGGTGTTGCGACATCAGGAAATCATTATGAACAAGAACAAGGTGCAGCAAGTATATGTTCTGAATCAACAACAGCAGAAGTAACAACAGGTTACTTTCACGTCTGGATCTGCCAAGTATGATTGAATGATGTTATTTTGGGTTTTATGCATTGTGTTCATTCTGAGATACGTGATTTTGGGATGTGATTTTGTTATTATGTGAAATCCCTATGTTTTAGGGACTGCTTTTTAACTTCCATATATACAGGAGTGAATATTATATACAAAGAAATCCAAGGCAGCAGATATAAATAGAATGGATACGGTTTGAAAAGGGTTTGCCTGCCTTCATGATTGAAAGTAACGTGTAATATTAATACTGTTTGAGGCCCAAGAAAAGAAAAATTATTCGAAGAAGGATGATGGAGTATATTTGTGCTGCCAAGAATATGCGAGTTAAAACTAATCTTATACACATGGGTTCTGATTGGTTGTGATCGTGGGCCCTATGTTAACATTGCTTGGAATTATATGCTGCTTGAGTTGTAGAGAGTTTATGTCACACAAGTATGTTGCTGCCATCACGTGTATACTGTTTGGGCTTCAGGGATTAATACTGCTTGCACGTATATATGTTTTCATATTGGTGTTGTACAAGGTATGGTTAAAACTGTTCATTTATATTGGTGATGTCTAAGCAGTTAATGTAGGATGTGTTCAAAGAAGAATTGTTTTTGGGCTTTATTACTATTGGGCTTCGAAGTAAATTTCTGCTGCTTGGGCGTATTTGTTAATACTGCTTTGAGATACTTTGTGCCGCCTTCTATATCTTATGCTGCTATTAATATCCGAGAACAGGTTTCGATTGTTTGTATTGTTCGATAAAAAGTTTCAACTGCTAGTGTTATGCGATATCGAGTAATACATGATTTTTGTTTTTTTTTTGGGGTTTTTTTTTTCTTGGATGATAAAAAGTTCTCTCCGGAGAGAAAAAGGAGTGAAGGTATCTTGTTTTTGGATATCAAAATTAAAAAATGGCATGCTTCGTTTAAGGGGAAGCTAACAGAAAGTTTATGGATTTTGGTTTTAAATGTTCTTAAACGTTTAAAAGGCTCGTTTTTTAAGATTGTTTGAATTAATTGGTTACGGAGTTTATTTGGTATCTCCTATTTGAAATTGAAGTAAAGTTTTGCAAGGAGTGAGTTTTACTTTTTTTATACTTGAAATTGAGGTTGGGTGGTTGGTTGCATGATTTCAATGATAACTTAGCTTGAACATTTTACGGTTTATTTTGGGACTAGTTTATTAGTTTCCAGCGGTAAGGGTGTGGTTTGGTTGGTTGAGGACCTGGTAAGACTATCACTTAAAGGAGTTACGTTGTAGTGCTCAGTGTCACACGAAGATGTCGATGTGGATAAATTCAAGAGGTGATGTGTTTTTAGAGATTTGATCAACACAAATTCTCTATACCGTTCTTCAATCCACAATAGTGCAAGATTAAGTAACAAATTTAGGAGATTTTACTTCAGTATCAAGTTCGGTATATTAAGTGTACTTCATCAGTAATCATTACATAGAGCTTACAGAATTGAAGATTCAAGAAATGGTTAACATATGGGTTTCAGGGGAAGCTTAATGTTAAAATGTTTAACCATTTATATGCTACATCGAGGTGAAGGTTTTTACTATTGCTAGTTATTATTACTACTGCTAGTTTAAGTTTCTACTGCTCAAGTTCATTTATCTTAAAGGCGCATCATGGAGGGTAATTTGAGTTGTTGAAGGCTGGATTAGAAATGTAATATTGGTTCGTAGTTGTGAAGATCAAAGTTGCATACTTTAGTCTCCTATTTGATGATGACAAAAAGGGGAAGAAGATTTGACGATTTGTAACTTATGGATCCTTGGTGGAATTGCATAGCTTAAGGGGAAGTTTTCATTCATATATTAACTTCAGGGGAAGTTCGTGCTTATTTGGTTTTGTCATTATCAACTAGGGGAAGATTGTTGGGAATTATATTTGAGTTGATAAGACAAAACAAGAATGAAACAAGAAGGACTTAAACAAAGAGGATTCTTCAAAAGATGTAAGATTTTAGAAGATCTCCTTAAAGAAGGAAACAAGAACAACATTGATGACTTTATTAAAAGGATAAAGACAAGTTATTAATGCTATTAATTGTTGATAGGAAAGAATTAATGTTGATTAATGCTATTTAATAGTTTCCTAATTGTATTATGTTTCCTTTGTAAGTCATGATCTCTCCCTATATAAAGAGATCATTGACACAGGTTTTTTAATCATCCATCCAAAAAGTATGTGTGTGTGTACACAAGAAGATGTAGACGTCTAGTATAGAGTTGGTGTAGCCTTAAGGTAATCGAGGTTTTCCTTGATCCTTGTTACAGTTCATTGATGTAACCGTATTATCTTGATCAAATAATATTGGGCCGTGGTGAAGTGTTTGGAAAAAACCTTTTGTTTATGATAATATTGATTCTATGTTTGATTATTCCGCATTATGTATCATTATCATAGATTAAGGTTCTAAACAACCTCAAGCTACATCGATTTTTATTGGTTTTCACAATAGAAAATAAATTCACATCCTTTTTCTAGATGAAAAAGAATATGTCATCGGATATAAACTCACGCTTGTCGTTGATGATGCCATATTGAGTCTACTTGTCTAATGGTTGTGTTTCAAATATTATACTAATATGTTTAATACATGCATAAAATACATAATGAATTAGGATTGATGACTTCGATGTTTCATCCAAAATATTCAAGTAATTTACATTGCAATGAAATTGGTAAATGTGTCATTTCCGAAAAACCAAACACGAGCAAACTAACAACATATGTAAACTTTGCTCATCACAACATTAAAAGCACAAAAAAAAAAAGCTAACTTTTAACTAAATTCTCAAATAAGAATAATATTCTTGTTTACTCACCTAGGATAACATGATGTTTGGGAAACATTATGTTTAATGATTTTATGGACTTATCGTATTAAACGATTGATAAAGGATAATATATATCTTATGCATTTTATTTTCCTCGTAGCATAAATGGTTGTGTTACAAGAAAATACACTACATATAATTTGAAAAATATAAGTTATTAGAATTGAAAAATAACCTATCAAAATATGTGTCAATGCATAAACAAGTAAAAATACATTTATTTAAATACTTATTTAATTATAATATACAACATTGATAAGAATAATAATTTTAGAAAAGCATATTTGTTTAAAAAAATAAAATATGTCTCTTTTCAATTATTTATCATTAAAGAATCACAAACTCAATTAAGATAAATAATATTGATGAGATTCATTTCACATAACATGAAATGACGAATTCTTAAAACACTCTCAATATAACATATTTGTCATTGTCACAAATAAGCACATCTCTTGGCTTTTGAAAAACCAAACACGTTAAATATCACATGTGACAACTACACATGTAAGATGACTAAATATAAGACATCCATTAAATCAAGCAATATGTAATCGAAACTAAACAACCTATAGATCATGAACAAAAGATTAAAACATCTTACTTACGCTTATCTTAGAATTCCACGCATCTTGATTAGGATTATGTGAACCAGAATTAAAGTATGTTATTTGAGTCATGTTAGGCCCTCTATGAAAAGATAATATAAATTTTATCTTTGCTATACTTCATTAGGCAAATATAAGAATTCTATTTTGTCTAACATGAGAATGACTACTGGAGAATCTATTGCACTAGAAATTCAATTTGATCTAGCGGTTGAATTGCTTCCAAGAGTGAAGTTGGGTTCGGTGTATAACTCATAAAAATGGTCGTGTTTAGCCTGAATTGAGCACCACTAGTGATAGTCTCATATTCATTCTCTAATTTGATTAAATGGCTCTTCCTAAACATGCCTAATGATAGTCTACATTGATAGACTTTGTATTTTATTAGGAGTACACACTAAGCACATAGAAATTAGGCTTCTCCTTAGTCAATCTAAATACAATGCACCTTACATATGTGCTTTGATGTTTCAAGATGATTACTTATTCACATGTAATGCAATTATATGTCTTCATGATATTGATGCTCAACGTTTAATTGCTTAGATATTAAATGCATGTCCACTATAAAAACATTTTTCTTTTTCTAGAAATTTAGATAAAATATTTCTTAGTTTATCTAAATGACACATTCTCCTAAATGCTAAATGCTAACATGTTTTACATGACGATTACATTTAAAATTATCATGTTTTGTATGCGTCATTTTACATGACTTTCGTGTTAATTGTACACCTACACTATATTAGCTTAATATATGATAATTGACGTTTAAATGCCATAAAGTCTTACACATTAATCTTGTTGTTTATTGTGTCAATGCATGCTTAGATAAACTTATATGACTATATCTATATGTCTTATGCATCTAGGTATATATTTTCTCACACTATAATATTTTTCTTCGCGTCCGTGTCACAAATCTAAAAAGTCAAAAGAGTTGTAAAATGGTCTTATATCTCCTAGAGTCTTCACCCACACATTCCCTTAATCATGATCTCGCCTTTTTCCAAATAATCCAATCTTTCGTCAAAGAAAAGTTAGATACATATCTAACACTCCTCCAAGTAAGTTTGAAAACTTAAATATTTCATCTGAAATATTCAAGTATTTTTAACTTGCGATCGCAAAATGTTAAAGGTCATATCCGAAAATTCATATTCAAGCCTTTTAACAACATATGTTAAAATGCTCTTCCTAAAGCTAAAAGCTTACATCAACCTTTGTTTGACAAAGATCTTACGAGTTTCTACATAAGTGATTCGTAGCTTCTTTAATATACACACCTTAAGACTAAGTATTTTCACTTCCGTTAGTCTTTTTCATCCCTTTAGGAATGTCACGATGGTTTATCGTCATGCTCACCTCATACACAATGAGGATCGAACATTATCCATCAATCTTAAAGTAGAAAACTTATCAAAATTCATCGTCATTTCCTTTGCGACAATGTCCAAAAGGAAATATCTTCATCGAAAAAGTTTCTTCGGAAGACAACATCACCGGCATCCTCACCAAACCACTCAAACGTGAACCTTTTTAAGTCTAGGTCTAAGAATGATGAAACAAATCTCATAAACGTGTTATTCTCATTTTAATAGTCTTGTTACTATTAAATATATTCTAATAAATCTCGACAACTTAATCATTTCATCCGAAATGTTTAAGCATTTTTAATTCCCGAAATGCAAATTAAAATGTCACTCATTGTTCATGTCTAAGTCGTTTCACAAAAACCTTAATCATGCCTCTATTATTATATAGATGGTTAATATCTTCCGTCCACATTTCCGCTACCACCTTTAAGACAACCTCGTACCTCGTCGTGTGATTGTTCTATGAACATTCGCAATACTCGAGAAGAGCTACATAACTTCGTGGATGAAGTTCATCGTATGATAACCATCATCCGTCATGACATTGTCAAGCTCATCACTTTCGTCGTTATTTATCTTCATTTATTCTTTTTATAATTTATGACCACGAATTAAAAGAGAAGGGAAAACACACATGTTCACATATATCCTTTAACCAAATACTCTTAAGAACTCACATATGTAAAACTGAGTCATCCTTACCACTACCAATCTTGAGTCATCCTCCTAGTCATCTTCACAAGAAGATTCACCATGTAACCATTCCCCACAAGTGAATTTCGCAATGAAATGCATCTCATCTTCATTTCCCGACACTCATAAGCATGTGTGCTTATGTTGTCGAAAGTTAAGTGAATTTCATAATGAAATGCGTCTCTTCCTCATATCCTGACACTCATAAGCATGTGTGCCTATGTTGTCAAAAATAAGTGAATTTCGTAATGAAATGCTTCTCATCTAATCATTTCCACTTTTTAGCAAGTGAAGAACACAAAGAAGATATTCAATCTTCAAGTGTTGTTGATTCATCACAATGTCGTGTCTTTCATTTTTCATCTAATCATTTCCACTTTTTAGCAAAGTCAAGAACACAATGAAGACATTCAATCTTCAAGTGTTGTTAAGTCATCACAATGTTAAGTCTTTCACTTCTCTTACACCATTTTCATATTTTTCACCTTTGTCCGTCAACATTAACAACCAACAAAACACCCAACAAACCTATTGTGAACACCTTCCATTTCCATTCACGCTCATCCTTCTTCATTTATGTTCCCTTCTTAAATCATCCTTATCATTAACATTTAGTTTGACCTAAAATCTTATGATAATATTTATCCTTAAACACTTCGAACATGAAAAGTATACATAATGCTTAACAAAGAAACCTTGAAGATTTAGAAATCTCTCGATACAGCCCTTAGTCTATTCAAATCCATATCATCATCTTGGTTAGATGACGATACCATAAGAAACATATCGATCAAAATACGAGCATACTCTTTATCCAAATGACATCTTGGAAGATATCATTCTCATAATAATAGTGTGTCAATCAATAAACAAACTTTGCTTTCATTTATAAAAGTCAGTATTATACCGAAGGATGTTGGTCAAGTCTTAGTCATTAAGCTTGTGTCAGTCGAACCTTATCATTGGTTCCTAAACATTCTCATGTCTTAAGTATACGTCGTGTGTCTAGGTTTTAACTTTTCTTTTTAAATGTCATAGCTTAGAGTGCATATATCTAAGACATGCATGTCTTGCTACTCGTTGTGTATTGTTATATATATTTACCTTTCATCGTTATTATATATATGTGCACTTTTCTACTAATTTTTTCTTTTGTAGCAAACCTTTGTAGCTTGATTCCTTGTTGCCCCAAACCAGGGGGAGCATACACCGAAGGGGAGTTGCAATCGTTATGACATCTACACATTTCTTGATATGTGTATTCCACTCCTATAATATTGCTCTTATATATATATATATATATATATATATATATAAGTTGATGTAGGTTAAGAGTTTGCAACAAATTTGATCCATGGATCCGCTAGAGTCTATATACATGGAATGTAAGTATCATAGGAGTGAAATGAGCTAAGGGGTGCTCGAGTGTCAAAGTAGATATCTTGGGATGATTAACGGGGTTGATAGGAGCAAGGCTTCACTGGGGATGATGCAAGCTCGCCTCTTTGGTTCAAGGTTTAAAGTGTAGTATAAGTCTCGCCTAAGAGTCCACCTTTTTTATTCGGCAAAAGGGGGAGAAGAAGTGTAAACAAGTAACTTATACATTTTACTATGAGTTATAGTTTACATATTTTGTCATCATAAAAAAGGGAGAGATTGTTGGTAGAAATATTACGATATTCAATATATACATTCTCTTCATGTTTTGGTGATGACAAACATGTAATTTATAACACATAATGTAAAGTGCTTAAGTTACTCGTGATCACAAATCATCAATGCATTCATACGACAACATCTCTCGACGTCTCAAGTCTGCTTCAACGAAGTTTGCACCCGATGTAAATCACTTAAGGTATGTATAAATAAATTCTTAATTTATTTTATGATCAAAGAAATTTTTATTTAACCTCATATTTTTTATAAAAATGTCACAAACATTTTTATAACTTTTACAAAGCAATTTTAGATTTAAAAGAAATTTTTTATTCAAAATAAGTATTTTGAATTCAAATTTTCTACCTAAAAACCGCTAAAATATTTTAGAAAACACCTCCCCCAAAAAAGAAAAAAAGGGAGCATCCAGGCTGGGCGGCCCTCTTAATTATAAGGGCGGTCCCCTTAATTATTAAGGGGACCGGCACCCTGATTAAGGGGTGCGGCCAGACAAAAAGTCAACCCAGATTGCCTATAAATACTGGCATATTTCCTACTGATTTTCTAACCTTTTACACCTTTTCTTTCTGTCCCAAATCAGTTTATACATCTCACACATATTCTAAAAATATTTGATCATGTAATCATAAGCATTTGTTTCTAAGTGATTCAAGATTACTCCTCCAAGTGCAAGAGAAGAACTCTCCTTATCATCAAGATACGATGTTATGTAGCTTAGTTAGTGCATTCGTGGCATGTCTTACATTCACAATGTATAGATCGAGTCCATGTATTCCAAACTTGTGTAATAGTTAGATCGTGATGATCATGGTATGTATAGTTGTTAGATCATGGTGATCGTCAAGAGTATAGTTAGATCGGGGTGATATTAGTAAGTAGTGTTAGATTGGTGTGATCAAGGTAGTGTTTAGTTGAAGTGAAGTTGTGAAGTGAAGTATAAAAAAGTTGTGAAGGGTAAAGAAGTTGTGAAGTGAAGTGAAGTTGTGGAGTAAAGAAAAGGTTTTGTGGTGAAGTGAAGTAGTGAATTGTCGTGAAGTAGTGTAGTTAGTTGTGATAGATTGGTTCCAGCTAGGATTAGAACTTGACATTTGGCTTAGTGTCGAAATCGGTGTAAGCTTAGTTGTGTATGGTTTTCTCCGTCTAAAGGGAGCTTGTTGACTAGTGAAGTAACTCTCGAGTTGGGTACTCAGAGAGTGGAGTAGGGCGAAGAGGTGCTTTGTGACCGAACCACTATAAATCATCGCGTCCGGTTTGCACTTTCTTTTACTTTTCGCTTTACATCTTTATTTACCTTATCGTCTTACATTTATATATGCATTAGATCTATATGTGTGTTGATTGTTGCTTATATTGTTTGGATGATGATTGTGTTATTGATAGAAGTTAATATTATGATTATGTTTATATTGCTATGACATGTTCTAGTGGATATAGATGTATTATTCACACTTATCATATTGCATCTAACTTGATGGATAATTTGATACGAAATAATTTAAGTTTTTAAATGGTAACGTATTCACCCCCTTCTATGATTTCCACAACAATGATTATAACTAATACTAATACTTCAGCTATATATGCTAGACTTTAAAAATATGATCAAATTTGTTTGTTAATCTTATTGTTTGAGTATTTTAATTTGATATTTTAATATAATTCAAATTCATTAAATATATATGTTATATTTAATCTCACACATATGCTCAAGAACTTGTAAGCGTACGTTAGTGGTGTTTTTAGTATTATGATTGATTTAATAATAATAATAATAATAATATTAATAATAATAATGTTTTTTTGCTAAAGAAGGACCCCAAAACAGGCTTGTAGTTGTTTTCCCGCCAAATATTGCTCGGCCCTTACACTGTGCTAAATTTCTTGGTGGGCTTGCGAGTGTGGATTTCAACTATAGTAGTGAGTTTGTGATGAAGAGAGTATCCAAAACCATTGAGCTTATGGATGTAATTGCTAAGATTAATGACCCTTATTATGAGTTGTTACTTCTTCGTGCCTGTGCGGGTATATTTGAAGTTCCAAACTATATTTTGCTATGCGTACATGCTCTCCACGGGTCTTTGAGCGGTCCCAACATTCTTTTGATATGGTTTTTTGGTTCGCTCTTGAGTTTATTGTCATTGCGTCTGGACTTGGACTTAGTAATTGGCAATGGAAGTTTGACACCTTACTCTTCGCATCTGGGGGGAGGGGGCTTGGTGTTTATTTTGCACGTGTTGTATTGAATTAAGCATTTTTTGCGTCACGTTTGTAGTCTGCTAGCTTGCAGACTAAGCTGCTTTGATATTATGCTATTCTAGCTTCTAGGCTTGCCTGTGAAGATGGATTGTGCGTTATAATGAGAAAATAGATATTGACCTTTTGAGTTATCTAAGTGACATTGTTGCCCCCTAAATCATGAAGAAATTGGCAGATATGTAGTTCACGCGTGTTACTCACACTGCTGAATCCCTTTTTCCTTATCTCCCTGACAAATAGCTTTGTAGAAATCTCAAATGGAGAATCACACTTCTAACTAGCTTAGGGTGGTTCTGATCTCTGGATTGGGGCATACAATGAATGGTAGGACTTACTGTTGTGTGTTATGCTATTGGTTATGTGTTACCATATTTTCTATCTCGGAGTCGTGCTCATCATGCTCCAGGGTCTTTTCGGGGGATATCTATGGATATCACGTCATATCATGTCCTAGTATTATTGGTATTACAAAAATGGCATAACGTTGTGTGTGATACCCTTGTCAACATATTTTTCAGTCAGGGTATTCAGCTGGTAAAGAAGTTGCTATCGGGCTTAGTGAAGGACGTGACAAACCCTTAGGACCAATTGATATGTTGCTCTATTCGTGAGACGGAGAACTTGATGTATATGTGGATCTGACAAGGTCCTCACCTTTAACACAAACTGGGATGGCTGATTTTATGCGTGGTCGGGCTGTAAGTGATGCAACACAATGTAAACGCGTCAAGTATAAGTTTAAGTGCGCGAATATTGGATATGGTTTTCTCCCCTTCTTGGTCTATTGTTTTGGATAATAAGATAAGGATGCGATGACCTTACTAAAGCGGACCCGAAAGTTCTCCGTTGCTCAAGACATTGAGGTGTGGGATGCTGTTCACAAATTCAGTAGAACTAATTTTGATATATCTAGAGGAGTGGTATCCCTTATAGTATCTCGGGTTTTCACTTATTTTTTATATCTATACTACATATAAAGAAAATTAGTAATCTCTCTCTTTATTCAATGCAAAAAATTAAGTAATACAAGTATTGATGCACATTGTACAATCTTCAACGCAACATTTCACCACAACCTTTCACCATAATAAGTAATTTAATGCCGAAAAAATTAAGTAATACAAGAAAAGAAGCACATTCTACAAGCTAATTCCTTAAACTTAAAACATTGAAGATTAAACATCACAACATTTAAAGCACAAAATATAAACTAATTAAATATATTAATTAATGTTTTTTTAAAACACACCTAAAATAAAAAAAAATACATGTTATTATACATATTGTACAAACTAATAAAGCACATGTGATGATACACATGGTTTTGAAACCGGGCCGGACCAACTAGTTCAATCGAGAACTGGATTTGCCACCGATTCGGCTAGCCAATAAAATTCATCCAAAAATGAACCGGAAAGGACCGGTTGAAACCGGTAAAAACGGGTGAACTAGTATAAACCGGTGAACCGGGCTGGACCAATGAGCATTTTCTTTTTGTTGTTCTCCGGTTAATCAGCTCATCAATGTTATTTTGTTCGTGGCTAGACATTAATCACAGGATACCCGCCGCCGCAACGCACGAATATCCTGTTAGTATATCATGAATTTCTAGTCAGTTGATGTTTACAATAAAACAAAACAACAACAGCGACAATAATAATAATAATAATAATAATAATAATAATAATAATAATAATAATAATAGTAGTAGTAGTAATAGTGGTGGTAGTAGTGATCGTAGTGATCGTGGTGGTCGTAGTGGTGGTAGTCGTGATGGTAGTAGTAGTAGTGATAGTGGTAGCAGTAGTAGTTTTTTTTAAACAAAAGTTTAGAGTAATTGGGGTTTTGTATGATACGTAAAAAAATAAAAAAAATTCAGAAATTGAGAATTTTACAGTTAATTTCATAAAATTAGATTAAGATTAGTTTTTTTTAGTTTTAGGTTTATTTGTAAATTTTATTAACTAATCAAAATATAACATTATTTAAAGTTAAATCCGAATTAGAACAAAACTCATACGACCATGTGTATTTTCACACGGCCATGTGTATTTAAAGGGTGAAAAATCCTAATCATTTTAATTTGTAATGATTTCTAGCTTCTTGCTAGTTTTATTTTTAATAAAATTGTCGTTCAAAAAAAATCCGAAATAGAAAAAAACTCACACGACCATGTGTATTTTCATATATTTTTTTCTCTATTAGATTTCATTATCGAATTTATTAATAGTTTAACTAAACTAATTCTATTTTAACTTTAGTTAGTTAATGGGAAGGCTACATTTTGCAATTAAACTCTTTTATTAATGAATAAAAAACCGACTTATTTCAAAACATCTTACTATATTACGAGTAATATGTTATATTGTGATAAACTATATAAGAAACAAGAAAAGAGAGAGGCAATAATGCAACTTTGGGACTAAATCAATTGAATATAAAATTACTAGCTAAGAACTGTTATACATCATGCAACTAAGTCAAAATTAGAGTGTAAAGTGAACTTTGGTACTTTCTTAAACTCCTTGACCAAGTGACCCTCAAAAATACCCTAATGCGTCATGCATGCATCATCTCTCCTTAAACATATTTCATTTCTTAGCAACTATATCGACATTCACATGCATGATTCATACAAATGGCGGTATTTTCAACGGCGAAAAAAGATCGTATTGAACTTAGAATAAAGTACAAAGATACAACGAGTGATCAAGAATCCATATTATATTATATTATATTATATTATAGTATAGTATATATCAATTGTCGCATAAAACGACGGCGTGTTTATGCCACCGTTCTACAGTACCCGCTACAGTAACAGTAGCCGGCCTTTTTTTTTTAAAGTAGTTAATATAAAAAAAATTGCTCGGCATAAAATAGGAAAAAAAAATACAAACTGATTTATTCAGATAAAAAAATACCCGCGACATGAGGCTCAACACATAAGCCCGGCGTTTTTGCCGCCTTGCTACAGTACCCACTACAGTAGCCGGCCCGTTGGGCTCCCAGTTTGGGCCGGCCCATTTTTTTTATTTATTTATTTTTAAGTAGTTAATATAAAAAAAATTGTTCGGCACAAAATAGGAAAAAAAAATACAAACTGATTTATTCAGATAAAAAAATACCCGCGACATGAGGCCCAACACATAAGGTAATATAAAAAAAACAAACTATTAAACATGAGACCGAAAAAATAAACCCAATATAAAAAAAATTGCTCGGCACAAAATAAGAA
>BQNB010055114.1:0-39251 GCA_026074375.1 Tanacetum coccineum
TGCATATATATATATATATATATATATATATGCATATATATATCTAACGTATTCGTCACGAGGAACCAAACTAATAATCATAATAACCAATATAAAACTCAACCCATTTATCTATTTTTCATCAAGTATTATATAATACAAATAAAATTATGGGACGGAGGTAGTAGCAAATTTACTTAGCATATAATTAGGAGCTAAGAAAAACACATAGAAAAATATCTACAACTTCCATTCTTTATATCAACACATGTTATAAACCATTTCAAGCAACCTCCTACCAAACCCTTACACAAGCCTTACTTTCTTACACCAAAACCATACCTTTCATACACAATGGTCATTCAAGCCTAACCATGGTTAAGTTAAAGTAACCTTAGCTAGATATTTATGCTATATAAGACTTTCTACTCCTAACACTTCACACACTTCTCATTTCAACTAGCAAAATACAAAATCCTCTCCCTTTTTCTCTCCTTATAGCCACGGCAAACAAACACCCCCTAAATAAATCCGTAGCTTTGATTTTCTAAGGCAATACAAGTATCCAAGGTTCATTGTTAGGCATACCTAAGGTGTATTAGAAGCTTGGTTAAGTGTTTAAAAGGGTTAATCAAGAAAATTACAATATTAGGTTTTCTTTGGAAATTAGGTTTTTCTAGTCTTGAAAGCTTGGGTTTTGATTCCAAACTAGGGTTTAGATCTTGTTGTTCTTCATCCTACTTTAAATTTAGGTTATCTAAAAACACTAATCTCTTTACATTTGTAATTTTATGTATATATAATGTTTATGTAGTAAATCACCATCTAGGAAACTTATTAACTTGTAAAATGGATTTTTACACTTGATTATTGTTTGATAAACTTTGTCATACATATGATATAGGAATGTTACAAATACATGTTGTAATAGAAGTATAAGTATCATACAAGTGTTGGTTTATCTATAAAAAGTATATATATAAACTAGTTACTTAAAAGTTTACTTAATAATTTTATAAGTAAAAGTGATGTAACGACTTGTTATCATTTACATTTCTTGGACAAGATCATTGGAAAATTGTTAGAGGACTTTAATTATATAAGACTTGTGGTGTAACACATGGTAGTTGACTTGTAACAAATCAACTAGGCTAAAAAGTTATAAAACAAGGTTAAACATTTTTTTAACAAAAAGATCAAAAGGTTCTGTTTGAATTCCAAAAATAATGTATTTATTTTATATCTTTATAAAATACTACATGTTACAAGGATTGTAGGCATATAAAGAACTTAAAAAACCGATTTATAACGAAGAAGATACGCCATTTGCAAGTTTACGATAATTAAAGTTTATAAAAATAAAATTATAAACTAATGACACTAAAAAAAAAAAATCACTATTCATCTCAGATAAGTTTTTGAAAAATATATTAGTTAGATAAAACTTTTAATTACGAAGACGTGCTCGAAAGAATCACTAAAATCAGAGTTAAAACGAATAAGATATGACTTTTACGAAGTTTACGCTAAGTAAATTTATAAAAATAAATTTAGAAAACTGCATGACCAGTAAAAAGTACTGTTCACCAGGGGGTTGAAAATAGGAAAATGTAATATTTTGATACATCGTCTTAATACGAAAGCGTGGACGTAAAGAACATAAGAAACAGACTTAAAGATCATGTTACAGCCCTTTTTACTAAAAGAGATATATATAAAACGTTTTACTTATAAATATGATTTCGCAAATAAAATTAATGGTGATTCACTAAAAGAATATATATGGTCTTAGTTATTCAAAGTACTTAGTACTCATATGACCAATAATTAAATAGGTCGCATTCGGGCATATTCGTGACGTATTTTCTATTAGTGATTTGCATTATCGATTCACTCACTCAAGGTGAGTTTATAGCCCTATGTTTTACTTGTTTTGCATATACTTTACCACTTTTGAGGTCAAAACATGATTGTTACCAATTTCATTTACATGATGGGTTTGAATTTATTCATGTGCATTTACAATTCATTTTACAAACTACCACACAGGGAGCGAGCGACTCAGGCTGTATACTTATTTGTCAATGATAATACTGTTCAACACATCGTAGGAGATTCACTTTATTTTTTAAAACAAGGACATTACTTTACTTTTACCTAAATGATTACAGATTAGCTTAAGCGGATTGAACTGTGAATCACATAGAGGGTAAGCGGGAATGTTAAAAAATAGATGTATTCGGGTGTGATAGCCTCGTTTGGGTGATTAGCTATCACTGGACAAACGAACGTTATAGCATGTCAGAGCACAACATTTACATAAACATGAACACTTACGGTTCCTTGAATAAAGTGGCATATATATGAGTCTACGCAGCAGTTTCATGAACTTAGAGTAATCGTAATTATTGTTTTATACACACATGAATATTTACGTTGCCTTAAATAAAGTGGCAATACATACTTGAACAATGGTGGTCCAACTGTACTTAACTTTTTGTGACTATTTGGGATTGAAATGGTCATGCATACTTTACAACTCTTTGATTTCCAACATTCATACATACATTTTGGCGAACATACAAGGATTGAAATCGTCATGCATACTTTACACAACTTTGGTTCAACATTTATACTTACAAAAACCTATGAACTCACATACTTATGTTGATCACTATTTCAAGCACGTTTTTTTTCTCAAGTGAACAATCTACTTGATGTTCATTGGAGAAAAACAATACAAGAATTAATTTTCAAATTACACGTTTATAGGTTCCGCTCTCCATGTTCTTGTTCAATGGATTATGAAGTAACGCCCAAAATAACCGCTCCCCGGAAACATATTCTCGTTTGCGACCAAACCATTTTTGGGGGTGTTACAGATTGGTAATCAGAGCCAAGTTTATAGAGAACTAGGTGAATATCTACTAGAGTATAACCATTTCCCCCAATGCTCACATTTTAAAAACTTTAGCGGGACATACATACACTGTTTGTTGCATTAGTTGGTCATACTAGATGCTTACATGATTCATATACGTGTTCATATTATAGTACGTATATTACTATGAGGGTCACACACACACACACACACACACACACACACACATATATATATATATATATATATATATATATATATATATATATATATATATATATATACACACATACTTTACAATTATTTATATAAATACATCGAGCATTTCTTTAGGTCAAGGTAGTACTAATAAGCTTCGTAGGTCTAAAATATCAAACCATATACATTAATAACTTACACGAGTACCAATCCATTCATTTATGCCATGAGGCATTTCATTTCGCTAAATTTTACTTTAATTCCCTAAATTAATTGTGTAACCCACTCTCTTAAATATCATGAAATCATAACGTTATTTTGATGAAAATGAGCAATGCATCGTTGGTCCTCAAATATACATAGCCTGATCACCTATGTATAATTCAGGAAAATACCAGCCCTCTGAGGAGTATCACTCAGAAACTTCTTGTTAAGAAAAAACAATTTTCTAATATATCAGTTTTTGTTGTGCATATTTATAAACTAGATTCGATACGAGGAAGAAACTAATAATCATATAAAAAGTTAAACTCTTACACATCTTACCAATAAAGTCAACATCGTCTTAAGCCAAAAAGGCGAAGACGTATCATTAGTCACCCCAGGACAACCCGCCGGCAAGTTAACCGTCATCAAAGGATTGAGACCCGTACCATAGTATTTTTCTATAGCAAATTTTACTTAGCACATAATTAGTGATGAATTAAGACGAGTATCAACACCTCTTCAAAACACTATTCAGGAAGAAAAACTCGAAACTGAATTTGGCGGGAACAACAATCTTTTAACATGAGGAACCTGACAACTCACATTTTCACTACCTTTTACATCAATTAACATCCACTTATTTACATTAAACTTTACGCGTTTCACTTAAATTTCCAACGTCTTTAGACTAAAATCGCGTAAACTAAAAACAGCGTTCAACTAAATTGAACCAAAACAAATTAAAGTTTACACAAGCAAGCCATTATATTATTTTTACAAAAGAATAATTCAACTCTTTATATTTATATTTTTATTGGCACGTAAAATGTTTACCGTTTCGGAATATAAATACATTTAAGGGCATACCTGGTGAAGCACCACTACCTATCTATACTCAACCAAAATACCCACAATTATACCCAGTACTCAAAAATTATATATTTTCTTATACATATATGCATGTGGCCGATTAGTAGCTAAGAAAAACAAATAGAAAAATATCTACAACTTCCATTCTTTATATCAACACATGTTATAAACCATTTCAAGAACCTCCCCTCTAGCCAAATCCTACACAAGCCTTGACTTTCTACACTAAGAAACCATACCTTTCATTACACAGATGGTCATTCAAGCCTAACCCATGGGTTAAGTTAAAGGTAACCTTAGCTAGATATTTATGCTATATAAGGATTTCTACTCCTAACACTTCACAAACTTCTCATTTCAACTAGCAAAACATAAAATTCTCTCCCGTTTTCTCTCCTTATAACCACGGCAAACAAACACCTCCTAAATAAATCCATAGCTTTGCTTTCTAAGAGCAATACAAGTATTCAAAGGATCATTGTCAGGGATTATATCTCTCTCAACACTACAACTGGAAAAAAGAGGCATGAGGAAAGAGGGGGTAAAAAGGGGTGGGGAGAGCTGATAAAATGCCTGACAATGAACCTTGAATACTTGTATTGCCTTAGAAAATCAAAGCTATGGATTTATTTAGGAGGTGTTTGTTTGCCGTGGTTATAAGGAGAGAAAACGGGAGAGAATTTTATGTTTTGCTAGTTGAAATGAGAAGTTTGTGAAGTGTTAGGAGTAGAAATCCTTATATAGCATAAATATCTAGCTAAGGTTACTTTAACTTAACCATGGTTAGGCTTGAATGACCATTGTGTAAGAAAGGTATGGTTTTGGTGTAAGAAAGTAAGGCTTGTGTAAGGATTTGGTAGGAGGTTTCTTGAAATGGTTTATAACATGTGTTGATATAAAGAATGGAAGTTGTAGATATTTTTCTATTTGTTTTTCTTAGCTACTAATCGGCCACATGCATATATGTATAAGAAAATATATAATTTTTGAGTACTGGGTATAATTGTGGGTATTTGGTTGAGTATAGATAGGTATTGGTGCTTCCGGGTATGCCTAAATGTATTTAATTGCGAAACGTAAACGTTTTACGTAACCAATAAAAATAAAATATAAAGAGTTGATTATTACTTTCATAAAAATAATATAATGCTTGCTTGATGTAAACTTTAATTTGTTTGGTGCCCGTTTACGTTGAATGTTGATTTTTAGTTTACGCGATTTAGCTAAACGTTGGAAATTTAAAGTGAACGCGTAAAAGTTTAAAGTAAATAATTGGATGTTCATTGATGTAAAAAGGTGTGAAAATGTGAGTTGTTACAGTCTTCCTGTGTTAAAAGAATTGTGTCCCGCAATTCAGTTCGAGTTTTCTTCCAGAATAGTGTTTTTGAAGAGGTGTAGATACTCGTCTTAATCCTCCTAATTATGTGCTAAGTAAATTTGCTATATAGAACCACACTGGTACGGGTCTCAATCCTTTGATGATGGTTAACTTGCCGGCGGGTTGTCCTGGGGTGACTAATGATACGTCTTCGCCTTTTTGGCTTAAGATGATGTCGACTTTATTGTAAGATGGTGTAAGAGTTTACTTGGTTATTATGATTATTAGTTTGGTTCCTCATGACGAATACGTTTTATAAATATGCACACAAAACTTGATATAAGTAGAAAATTGTTTTCTTGACAAGAAGTTTTTGAGTGACTACTCTCAGCACGGCATGGTACTTTCCTGAATTATACATAGGTGATCAGGCTATGTATATTTGAGGACTAACGATGCATTGCTCATTTTCATCAAAATAACGTTATGATTTCATGATATTTAAGAGAGTGGGTTGCACAATTAATTTAGGGAATTAAAGTAAAATTTGGCGAAATGAAATGCCTCATGGCATAAATGTATGATGGTATCGTGCAAGTTAAAGTAATGTTTGATAATGTTTAGGACCTACGAGCTTAATAACACCTTGCCTAAAGAAAGCTCTATATATATATAAAATAATTGTAAAGTATGTGTGTATATATATATATATATATATATATATATATATATATATATATATATATATATATATGTGTGTGTGTGTGTGTGTGTGTGTGTGTGTGTGTGCAAGACCTCAGATAAATAAGCGTACAAAATATAACACGTATATGAATCATGTAAGCATTTAGTATGACCAACTAATGCAACGAACAGTGTATGTATGTCCCGTAAAAACTTTTGGAAATGTGATCATTGAAAATGGTTATAGTCTAGGTAAGATATGCAACCTAGTTCTCTATAACCTTGGCTTTGATTAACAATCTGTAACACCTCCAAAAATGGGTTGCAGCGGAATATGTTTCCGGGAGCGTTACTTCATAATACCATTGCACAAGACATGAGAGAGCGACCTCTAAACGTGTCATTTGAAAATTAATCTTGTATTGTTTATACTCCAATGAACATCAAGTAGCTTGTTCACTTGAGAAAAAAACGTGCTTAAAAAGTGTCAACATAAAGTTGGTGAGTTCATAGGTTTTTGTAAGTATAAATGTTGAACCAAAGTTGTGTAAAGTATGCATGACCATTTCAATCCTTGTATGTTCGCCAAAATGTATGTATGAATGTTGGAAATCAAAGAGTTGTAAAGTATGCATGACCATTTCAATCCCAAATAGTCACAAAAAGTTAAGTATAGTTGGACCACCATTGTTCAAGTATGTATTGCCACTTTATTTAAGGCAACGTAAATATTCATGTGTGTATAAAACAATGATTACGATTACTCTAAGTTCATGAAACTGCTGCGTAGACTCATATATATGCCACTTTATTCAAGGCACCATAAGTGTTCACGTTCATGTAAATGTGGTGCTCCGACATGCTATAACGTTCATTTGTCCAGTGATAGCTAATCACTCGAACGAGGCTGTCACACCCGAATAGATCTATTTCCATACCCATTCCGCGCTTAACCCACCGAGTAAATAACAGTTCAATCTGATTAAGCAAATCCGTAATCATTTTGGGTAACAAGTAAATAATGTCCTTAGTTTTCAAAAATAAAGTGAACAAGCAATGTTATATCAACCAAAAATAAGTAATTGAGTATGTAGACCAGTTTGTAAAACGAATTGTAAATGCACATGTAATAAATTCAAACCCATCATGTAAATGAAGTTGGTAACAAGCATGTTTTCACCTCAAAAGTTGTAAAGTATATGCAAAAAACAGTAAAACATGGGCTATAAACTCACCTCGAGTGAATGAATAACAACATATATCACAGAATAGAAAATGCGCCACTAAAACACCCGAATGCAACCTAATTCATTATAGGTCGTATGAGTACTAAGCACTTTGGTTAACTAATACCATATATAATTATATATAGCTACATCACTATCTAATTTTATTTGTGAAATTATATTTATAAAGTAAAAACGTTTATAAATATCTCTTTAGTAAAAACGGTGTAACTTTATCGTTTTAAGTCCGTTTCCTATGTTCTTTACGTCCACGCTTTCGTATTAAGACGATGTATCAAATTATTACATTTTCCTATTTTCAACCCCCTGGTGAACAGTACTTTTACTGTTCATGCACTTTTATAAATTTATTTTTATAAATTTACTTAGCGTAAACCTCGTAAAAGTCATATCTTATTCGTTTTAACTCTGATTTTAGTGATTCTTTTGAGTACGTCTTCGTATTTAAAAGTTTTATCTAACTAATATATTTTTCAAAAATGTATCTAAGATGAATAGTGATTTTTACTATTCATAGTTTATAAAATTATTTTTATAAACTTTAATTATCGTAAACTTGCAAATGGCGTATCTTCTTCGTTATAAATCGGTTTTTCGAGTTCTCTATATGCCTACGATCCTTGTAACATGTAGTATTTTTTTAAAACATAAAATAAATACATTAGTTTTTGTATTCAAACAGACCCTTTTGATCTTTTTGTTAAAAATATGTTTAAACTTGTTTTTATAACTTTTTAGCCTAGTTGATTTGTTACAAGTCCTCTACCATGTTTATACCACAAGTCTTATATACTTAAAGTCCTCTAACAATTGTCCAATGATATTGTCCAAGAAATGTCCATGATAACAAGTCGTTACATCACTTTTACTTATAAACTTATTAAGTAAACTTTTAAGTAACTAGTTTATATATATACTTTTTATAGATAAACCAACACTTGTATGATACTTATACTTTCATTACGACATGTATTTAACATCCATATATCATATGAAAAAGTTTATCAAACCATAATCAAGTGTAAAAATCCATTTTACAAGTTAATAAGTTTCCTAGATGGTGATTTACTACATAAACATTATATATACATAAAATCACAAATGTAAAGAGATTAAGGTTTTTAGATAACCTTAATATGAAGTAGGATGAAGAACAACAAGATCTAAACCCTAGTTTAGAATCAAAACCTAAGCTTCCAAGATTAGAAAATCATAATTTCCAAAGAAACTCTAATCTTGCACTTTTCTTGATTAACCCTTTTAAACACTTAATCAAGCTTCCAATACACCTTAGATATGTCTAAGAATGAACCTTGAATACTTTTATTGCCTTAGAAAATCAAAGCCATGGATTTATTTAGGGGGTGTTTGTTTGTCGTGGCTATAAAAAGATAAAAAGGGAGAGGATTTTGTGTTTTGCTAGTTGAAATGAGAAGTGTGTGAAGTGTTAGGAGTAGAAAGCCTTATATAGTATAAATATCTAGCTAAGGTTACTTTAACTTAACCATAGATAGGCTTGAATGACCATTGTGTAAGAAAGATATGGTTTTGGTGTAAGAAAGTAAGGCTTGTGTAAGGATTTGGTAGGAGGTTGCTTGAAATGGTTTATAACATGTGTTGATTGAAAAAAGGAAGTTGGATCTAAGTGTTCAATGTGTTTTTCCTTAGCTCCTAGAACCCGGCCACATGCATATATGTATGAAGAAAAATATATAAATATTGAGTATTGGGTATAATTGTGGGTATTTAATTGAGTATAGATAGGTATTGGTGCTTGCCGGGTATGCCTAAATGTAGTTTAATTATGAATCGTAAACGTTTTACGAAGAGACCATAAAAGAAATGTAAAATCTTGTAAGACGTGTTGTATTATTATTTCGTAAAAATAATATAATGCTTGCTTGATGGTAAGAACTTTACTTTGTTTGTGGTTGCGTCAATTACGTTGAATGTTGAATTTTCAGGTTGTTACCATACGGTTAAGTTGTAGGGGGAACTTGTAAAATCCGCGCACATGATGAGTGATATAGTGTACAGAGAGTCGTGGTTGTGTAGAGGAGGTCTATGTGTGTGTGTGTGTGCGGGTTTGTGGTGGGTGTTTGGTTGACTCCGTAATGTGGTGTGTGTGTGTGTGTGTGTGTGTGTGTGTCAGTCTGTGCATGTGTCCGCTGTGTGTAAGTTGGCTAAGTGTGTGTGTGAAATTGGAACTATATAGAACGCGCTTGCTGTATAGAGATAACTAGATAGATCATCTCGACGCGCTAGACGACTCGGCGATTACATGCTGCTAAGAGATATAGTGAGAGAGAGTGTGTGTGTGTGTCTTGGGGTGTGCGTGTGTTGTGCAGGTTGATTGAATTACCATCAAAAACAGTTTCAAAATCAAAGGATGGTTAAAAACTGTTTGGAAACATGCTCAAAAGTTGACATCATCAAAAAACTTTGCTAAAATGAACGCCCGATATGCTTAAAGACTACCCCTATGCTAAAAAAAAACCTTAGTTCAAAGGAGATTAGTACTAATGAAGTCTGGTTTAGTATCAATTAATACTGCTAGACAGGTTAATGATGCTCACTCAAAAACAACAGTGAATGCTGCTAGACCAATGTTATATCTTTCTAAAATAGCACATTCAACTGTTAAGAGGCTCATTCATGAACACAACATTTAAAAACCAGTTAATATTAATTCAAAGGTGTTAATACTGGTAGGATTAAAAAATTATACTGCTAGGCCAAAAGCAGTAGTTAATGTTGTTAAGAGAAACAATCTTAATGCTGTTAAGGCCTTAGCTTGTTGGGTTTGGAAACCAAAGCATAAAGTTTTAGACCATGTTTCTAAACATAACAGTGCATCAATCATCCTAAAAAAGTTTGATTATATTGATGCACAAGGCAGATCCTAGTCAGTGATAGCTTGGGTCCCCAAAAGAAACTGGTTTTCCTATCTAATGTGCAGGGAAATCCACAAATAGATTTACAGGATAAAGGAGTGATTGATAGTGGATGCTCAAGGCACATGAACAATATGATATCTCAAAAACTTAGATTCAATTTTGAGATGTTTAATAAGGCCTGTTATGTGTGTGGAAGCTTTGATCATTTGCAGGTTCATTCCAATTACCATCAAAAACAGTTTCAAAATCAAAGGATGGTAAAACCTGTTTGGAACTTTGCCAAAAAGACTCACCCTTGTGCTAAAAAGAACTTGGTTCCAAGAGCAGTACTAATGAAGTCTGGTTTAGTATCAATTAATACTGCTAGACAAAATATTTCAAAAATAGCAGTATTGGTTTATCAGCTAGGCAAGTTAATGCTGCTCACTCAAAAACAACAGTGAATGTTGCTAGACCAATGTCATATCTTTCTAAAACAACACATTCAACTGTTAAGAGGCCCATTCATAAGAATATAACATTTAAAAACAATATTATTGATCAAAGGGTTAATACTGTTAGGGGTAAAAATTTTAATACTCCTAGGCCAAAAGAAGTAGTTAATGCTGTTAAGGGAAATAATTTTAATGCTGTTAAGGCCTTAGCTACTTGGGTTTGGAAACCAAAGCATAAAGTTTTAGACCATGTTTCTAAACACAACAGTGAATCAATCACCCTAAAAAAGTTTGATTATGTTGATGCACAAGGCAGATCTAAGTTAGTGATGGCTTGGGTCCCCAAAAGAAACTGATTTTCTTACCTAATGTGCATGACAATCCACAAATAGATTTATAGGATCAAGGAGTAATTGATAGTGAATGCTCAAGGCACATGACAAGGAACATGTCCTATCTTACAAACTATGAAGAGATAGATGGAGGATATGTTGCTTTTGGAGGGAACTCCAAAGGGGGGAAAATCACAGGAAAATGTACCATTAAAACTGGTAATCTAGATTTTGAAAACGTGTATTTTACAATGTTGCAAAAATCGCAAGTTTCTAGCCGGGCAGTCGACCACCCTGTAGCCTGTAATCGGTCTAGGCGCGATTAATCGATGATTAATCAGTTTTGCAAATTTTATATATAAATTTCATATTTACTTGCATGAGATGGATACAACACTTTAAATACACTAAAATTAAATGAGTTTAAAGTTACATTGTTTAAAACATAGACATAGATAATAAAAGTTAACAGTTAACAATTCAAAGTCATATTGTAAAAAAATATTTGACTTTCGTTGACCGATTAGGCCGATTTGACCGATTTTTGACCAGGCCTATTTTTCACCCGATTTGCCTTATTTTCCAAGGTGTATGGCCGAGTAGCGATTAATCGGCGATTACAAGGCCTCCTAGGCCGATTTTTGCAACATTGTATATATCACTAGTGATATTATACATACTTTTTAGGTGTTTAGGGTTTTTGGTATATGGTTTAGTGGTTAAAGGGTTTAGAATTTTTGGTATAACGATTAGTTGTTAGGGGGTTTAGGGTTTTTGGTATAGGGTTTAGTGGTTAGGGGGTTTAGGAAACCTGTCAAAAATAACAAATTGCTAGCATTATGGACTGCTGATCTCCGATGTTTTCAAGATCCGATATAGTTTCTCATGATGATGGATCCAAACCATCAAAGTAATGATGGAAAAAAGGTGGATTAAGATCCAAGAAAAGAAAGTGTTAAAATTGATGAAGGAAAACTGTTTAGAATGGAATTAGAGTTATGCTGGTGACTCAAATGTTAATGCTAAGCTAAGCAATAACATACTAACTGTTTGGGTAAAAAGTTAATGTTGTTGAGGGTATTTTCATAAATACTTTTGTATTAAGGTTTCAATCAATCCTTTTAATCAATTTAACACTCAAATACTGCTCTAACTACAAACCACTAACTCAATTTATCATCCTTTACAAAACCCAACATAAACGAAAATCTAAAGTTGCATATACTCATAACATGTCGCATTTTTGTCTAAACCCAAGAGAGTGATTGGTTTTGAACAAATTGTTGATTTTTTTGAATGCAACACCCTATAAGGTAATGCACTAACACGTTAATCCCACAATAAATATTCTTGTATCGAACAGTTCTGGTTCTACTATCTAGGCCAAAACATCAATTAGGAAGTATTAGTTGCATGCCCTAGTAATGTAAGAAATACTCATCACTGAAATTAAATGTAGAAAGAGATCGTCCATTCAACTAAAGAGTCGAAGGTGTAGATTGTCACCATATTTCTACCATCTATGAACAGACTACACTAAAGGGGTATGAGAAAATTTCCATAAAAGTCAAACTTTTCTATAAGCCATTCTTTTCCCTACAATGGAAATTTCTGATTCATACTCTTCTACCAATGTTTAAGTTCAAAGACTACTGCATGGAATGAGTTTTATTAGTACTATGGCATCTGCAATTATCTGTTTGGCTACAAATCAGAATTTTAACTTTTCAAAATACATTTTTGAAAGTATTATTAGAAACTTGGATAATTTGTCTGGCAAATTTTTGATGTATCCAAGGTTTGTTCAAGTGTTTTAGATCAACAACTGATGGGGCTGAGCCAAATCCATAAGAGAATTTATATTGCACCCTCTCACACTAAAAAGATATTTAGAAATATGAGAAGGGTAGGCAAAGGTTTTTCTGATAGAGTAACACCTTTATTTTAAACAATGGTGGTACAAAACCAATCAAAATTAGGTGAAGGTTCAGCAAATCCAACTGATCCCCATCACACATCCAACTCGGCGGCAAAACAGTCCAAATCATGAAAAAAGTCCGAAAGATACACCAAAACAACACCGAACCATCCAACCACCCATCAACCACGATAATCCAAAAAACAACACGTTCATTTATTCAATCATCAACTCAACCTCAAAAGACATAAAAACCTAGAAAGCCTAAAAGAAAGGACACTCAGGTACCTCAAACTAGTGATCCTACTAAAAGTGTTGCAGATGAGGTTGTCCATAAGGAGTTGGGTAACAGTTTGGTGAGGGCTGCCACTACTGATTCTAGCTTAGAAGCAGAGCAGGACATTGGTAACATAACCAAGCCATGATCCAAGGCAAAACCTAATGAATCCATTTCCCTAAGACCTACTTCAGGTGGTCGGTCTCAGGTGCCAAGAAACCATAGGGGGAACTATGCTCAAACTAGGTTGAGAATGTATCTAAACATTCTTAATGGTTCACATGCTACGTAAATAGGTACACACTACGATAGTGATTGATAGACGTAAACTAAGGTGAATTGATGCACTATGTACCACATTACAAAACAGGTTTCCTTGATTTAGAGAAGAATCAAAGACCACTCAAGCTAATGCGATTGCTAGTTGAAAAGGATGGGTCAAGAGCTTGAAAAAGAAAAATAGGTCAAGAACTCATAAGCTAAAGAGATTATACAAAGTTGGTTTGATAGCTGGGGAAGAACCCTTTAGAGATGAAGCAAGTTTGGGTGAGGATGCATCCAAACAGGGGAGGATTAATGCTATTGATGCAGACGAAGAAATTACCCTAGTTAGTGTTCAAGATGATGCAGACAAAGAGATTTTGATGTGGATGCTTTAAATGGTGAGGAAGTATTTGTTGCAGGGCAAAATAAAAATGTTGTTGAAAAAGTAGTTGATTCTGCTCAAGTTAGTACTGCTGCAACAACTGTTACAATAACTACTGAAGAAATTACTTTGGCTCAAGCACTTGAAGCATTAAAAAGTACAAAACCCAAGGTGAAAGGGATTGTTTTTCAAGAGCCAGGTAAATCTACAACAACAACAACAATTTCTTCACAACAATCATAGGACAAGGGTAAAGGAATAATGATAGAAGAACCTGTAAAGCCCATGAAGACGAAATATCAAATCAGTTTTGATGAAGTTGCTTTAAAGTTACAAGCTAAATTTGATGAAGAAGAAAGACTTGCAAGAGAGAAATCTAAAAAAGTAGAAGAAGCCAATATTGCCTTGATTGAAACATGGGATGATATACAAGCAAAGATTGATGTTGATCATCAATTGGCTGAAAGATTGCAAGTATAAGAACAAGAAGAGTTGTCTGTTGAAGAAAAGGCTACATTATTTCAATTGCTGATAAAAGAAGAAAGCATTTTGCAGCTAAAAAAGCAGAAGAGAAAAGAAACAAAGTACAAACAAAAGCTCAACAAAGAAAGATAATGTGTGCTTACCTAAAGAACATGGAAGGATACAAGCTCTAAGATTTGAAGTCAAAATGGCTTGATTTTATTCAAGAGATGTTTGACAGAGCATTCAAGAGGGTAAATACATTTGAATACTTTAGAATAGAGTTGGTGGAAGGCAAAGAAAAGAGAGCAGGAACAGAGCTCATAAGAGATTACAAAGAAGCAAAAGGTGGAAGATGACAAAGAAACAACAGAGATTAAAAAGTTAATGTAAATCATTCCAGATGAAAAAAAGTAGCAATTGGATGCTATTACCTTTGGCTATTAAGTCTCTAAGTATTGTTGACTGGAAGATTCATAAAGAAGGAAGAAAAAGCTATTATCAAATAATAAGAGCTGATGGAAAGTCTCAAATTTAACATATTTAGTCACATGTCATTAAAATTTGTTGACATGGAAGATTTGGGGAAAACTTTAATACAATTTGTAAAAGCAAAATAAAGTCAACAATACCAGTGGAAACCATGGATTTTGGTATTATGGAATGATTTAAAAACAATGTTTGAACTACATGTAGAAGATAATGTATGGAGGAATCAACAAGACTATAAAGTGTTGAGTTGGAAGCTGTATGACTCTTGTAGAGTACATTTCTTGAGGATGCAACATATGCAAATTTATATGTTGGTAGAGAAGAAGTATCCTCTTACACCATCTACACTTTCAATGATGTTGGAAAAGAAGCTTATGAATTGATTATGAAAGTTGATGGCTTATAGCTTTTTAATTCAATCATAAAACAACTTAAGAAAAAAAGACGTGATTGGAAGCATCCTTCTGGGTGTTTTGATGAAGCTTTAAATGAAGAAACTGGAAATGATTTTGGAAGAAAATATCAGTTTAGGGGAGGATTGTGAGGATTAAAAAGCTTTTTGATGCGTTTGAATACTGCTAAACCGCCAGTTTGTGTTATGTTGCTCAGCTAAAGTTAGTGTCTCACGCTCATGACTTCAAAGAAAAATGTTAAAGGTGTTTTCCTACTGCTAGAAAAGTTAACTACTTTCTTCTTCAGTACAAAGTTAGACTGCTCAGTTTGAAGTTAATTTTGCTAGTAAAAGTTACTACTGCTAGTACAAGACTGCTTTGAAGTTCAATGCTGCTGCGAAGAGTTTACTACTATCTCCAAGAAAATAATGTAAGTAGTTAGTACGCTAGTGTATCGTTAGTATTGCTCGTTAGTACTACGCTACTTGATATGTATAGTTATTGATAGAAAATGTTTTTATATACGATAGAAGTATTAGAAACCGAGTAGGACTCATTGGTGTTATAAAATGAAGGTCCCTAGGGCTTAAAGATTGATATACCAATACCAAAACGAATCAAAATCATTTATAAAAAAAATTTTATATTTAAAATCCAAATTTCTTAGTCGTTATAACTCATAGAACAATTTTCTTTGTAACCCTAATACTTTGAGAGTATTCGTATTATTATCTTTAATAATATTGAAGCTTATTTTTTTAAATTACTGTTTCATTGATAATTCTTCTTAATATTAAAGATTAGATTCCGCATAATCTTTAATACATTCAAACAAAGCTTTTACTATAGTTGAGTTAGATAAATTATTATTTTAAATTACTGTTTCATTTATAATTCATCTTAATATACGACGTATTGATCAGATAAATATCTTGCGTTTTAAATCTCATACGTCGTATTGACTTATACCTATACGGCGTATTAACTATCAGATCTCCATACGGTGTATCCATATCTGAATATGCCGTATCTGCTCTCAGAACAGAATAATAATTTTTTGTAATCTTTGTACTGATCTCGTAGATTTTACAGATATGGCTCTTCCAACTAGAGATTAGAGGCAACAGTAACTTAGGTATAAGAGATTATAGTACACTAATGCTGATATCGTGGATTTTGAGACGAGGTTAGATCTGCGTGGAGCTTGACAATACTTGGACTTGGGTAGCCCCAGGACCAAAGATGTAGAAGGTTGATGTGGCTGGTGCCCCTGAGGCCGCTGAGGATGCTCCTGTAGTTGATGAGGATGCTTCGGCTATTCTAGCACCTGTGCAGGCATCTCAACCGCCACCACCTGCAGCCAGACCAGCTAGGACTATGGCACAGAGGTTAGCCAGGGTAGAGGAAGATGTGCATGAGATTCGAGGAGCATTAGGCGAGCATAGAGAGGTATTAGATAGTATTGGCATATGATTTCTCTCGATTCTCTACTTGGACGGTTGTTGGACTTTCATAGATGATGAGTCAGGCTGGGGTCAGATACACTAGCTATGCAGACTTTCAGATCCTATATGTGAGGCGCACCAAACGCAGGACCGACGATGTCAGCACCTCCACAACCCAGCAGGATGAGCAGCCAGACCCATGATCTCTCTACTCCTTATCTTTTTTATTATATCTTTTGTACATTTATTATTCATATCATGATGTATCTAACTTTAAACATGTTCCTATTTTTTTGTATATGTTATTATGTGTTAGGAATAAATCTTCACAAGATTTAATACTGTCAAAAAGGGTAAACTAACAGTACTAATGGAGTTAGTACTGCCAGTACAAAACTTAGTACTGTCCATGCTTAGTTAATAACTGCTAGTAAAAAGGAGTTAGTACTCTGATGGTCAAATCTGTGAATTGAGATAATAATGCTGGAGATTATTACGGATGTTTATATTTGAATTGTAACTGATCCTAAAAGATAGGTAGCTATCTTGTAAAGGACTCCTTGTGTTCTATAAAAGGAGATCCTAAGTTTAGTATAGATATATACATTTTCATAGACATATTAGAGAGAGATTGTAATAGCTTCAAGGTTTGTAACCCCAGTACTACAAGAGTACTCCTATTATTTTAATAATATTGAAGCAGTTTGTTCATTGTTTCATTATTTGGTTTTGGTTATAATTGTTCTATTGATAAACACCTCTAGAGTATCAAAGTGAGATTCGCATACACTTTGTTAATACATACAAAGTCTCAAATCTTTGTTATTTTGGATTCTTCCAAGGTAACAAACACATTTACTACGTAAAGAACCGATCAGGTTGGAATCAACAAGTTGGTATCAACTTGTGCTTTGATATATCTTAATCTAGAGGTAATGGTAGTTTAGAAAATTTCAAACAATGCTTGGCAACGCATCCATTCTCAAACTCAGGGATATGAGATTGGGAGATAAGCGATCAAAACAGTAACTTTCAGAATCCAGGATATGCATTACGAGTGAGTAATAGAAAATAGGTATTTGTGGGTACCTATTCCTGTTACAACACCAGAATCTGGTCCCATAACAGTACATTAAATAATGACTGTGCCCTCTACTGCTTGAAGAAAAGATTTGCAAAAAAATGATGTAAATGCCAGAATTCTTCTGCTCATGGGCACTGCCCAATGAACATCAACTTACCTTTAACAATTATGTTGATCCAATCATATGTTTTGCTGCCAATAAAGGCCTAGATTAGGAGGAATGAAGCAACAAAGAGTACTCAGAAGGCCTGCTGAAGCAACAGTAAAAAAACTTTAATGCTTCAATCTCAAAATCACTGATTCTATCTTTAATAGGCTTCAAAAGCTGGTTATAAATTGGCAATTCTGGTGTAGTTACTTTTCCGTCCAGAAATCTAAATGTTTAAAATTTTTGAGGAGCTTACCTTCTGAGTGGGATACTCAAGTGGTAGTCTGGATGAACAAACTGACATTTGAATACTATGGGTTAGATGATTTATAACATCAATTTTAAATTCTGTAACAAAAAGGTTAAGAGTTCTTCTGGTGCTATCATGATGAAAAGACTGGCATTTCTAACCACTTCAGGGTGGCAAGCAGTATAATAATATTAATACTGTTTAATCCAGAAGTGGTACTAGGTACCAATCCAAAAGTTTAATATGCCATTACTGAAACAAGTACTGCTAGTTTTTAAGTGAAAGCCTACAGTGTATGCCTTTTTTTCCACTTCAACCACAAAGGGTCTCACTAGTACATGAAGATCTTGAGCAACTTCATGATATGATTTGGAATAAATGTATCTAAATGGAATATGGCATACTAGCATTAGGGCAAGAAAGTTCTATCAGGTATAACTGGAAGGAAGATCCATCATTGATGGAAGCAGTACTACTGCTGGATATGAAAACATCAAGAGAATGTTTTTTCAAAACTGCCATAAAATGGGGATATATTTGCAAGAGAATGCATGAGCACCAAGGAGTAAAGACAACAGAAATTAGGAATCCAAGGTAGCTCAACAAAGGCATTAGTATTGAAGATGCTTCTGAAAGGCATATGTGATGATATAGATGGGGGCTGGATTTGATTTGGATGACATGTCAGAGGAAGAAAGTTCAGGCCAAACATGTCTCCACTCAATAGGCATTCTTCAGATTCCGATGTATCAAATGAAAAATCATATTCTAAATCTTGTTTAAATAATTATGAAGCCTCTTAATGAAAACATACATGATTTCACTTGTTAATTAGATGATACTGTTTTTAAAGCTTTCTACAGTACAAAAAGAGGTTTTATCAATTTTAAGGACAAATTTCTTAAATATAAAGAATCTGAAGTCCTTTTTACTGAGAAATTGCTATTGCTTAAAAGAAATTGTTAAGGTCACAAAGAATATCTAATGGGATTACTTAGGACTGAACTTGAAAAGGTTAAGGAAGAAAAGGAGGGGTTTGAATTTAAGATTGCAAAGTTTGAAAAATCATCAAAAGACTTAGATGATTTGTTAGCAAGTCAGATAACTGACAAGAGCAAAAAGGGTTTTGGCTATAAAGTTGTCCCCTCACCTCATCCTTTGATTCTAAATAGACCAACACCTTTAGACTTATCTTATTCAAGTCTAGAAGAATTCAAACAACCCAGATGTGAAAATGATAATAGATCCAAGGATTCAAGTAAAAGCCTACCGACTGTTGATGAACATAGTCAGATAATCTACGGAGAATGACAGTGTGAGACTCTTTAAGAACAACACAAAAGACAGATTCTAGAAACACAAGCTCCCTTAAGGAAGATAAGATTGAAAGAAAAGTTTGTTCCTGTCCAGCTAATCAAGTTAAGGGAAGAAGCACCTATGAAAGCTAGAGAGACTAATTATGCTCCACATCAGATGAAAGATTAGGTGTCAGATGATGAGGATTGATGTGAATTCCTATCCAAAGGTTGAAAAGAAAACAGTTATACCTCCTGCTACTAAGAAAGAAGTTGTTAAACCTTCAACACCATTTTATAGATTAGGAGATCAGTTCTGACATGCAAAATGGTACAGGTCCCAAAGACCTAGAATAAACCAAAGGAAATGGAATGGACAAAAATCCATCAATTAGATGTAACTTTGTTTTTTAGTAACAAGGCCTGTTTATCTGTGGAAGTTTTGATCACATTCAATACATTGTCTGTCCAATGTTCACAAACATAGTTCAGAGCAGCTTAATAGACTGGCCTAAAAACTATAATAATACAAGGGTTGTTAATACAGTTAGGTCTGTTACCAGACTTTCAGGACCTTTTCGTACTGCTAGGGTCTATTAATACTGTTAGGCCTTCTAGATACTGCTCACACCAAATCAACAGTTCATTTGGTAGACTAGGACCCATTTCAAAATCAAGCACAATCAACTGTTCACAGGCCCTTTTACAAGAGAACATCATTAACAAAAAGTGTCTCATATCAAAATGTTAAATACTGTAGACAAAAAGGTTATTATACCTGGTAAGCTAAGATTTAATACTGTCAGGAAAAGGGGATTTAATGTTGTTAAGCCCTCAGCATGTTGGGTTTGGAGACCCATCAAACCCAATGGTGCATCACTGGTTTTCAACAAATATAATTACATTGATGCACGAGGCAGATCCAAGTCAGTAATGGCTTGGGTCCCCAAAGAAAACTAACTTCATAAGTTTTGTGTGCAGAGCAATTCACAGCTAAATGATAAAGGATTTGTTGATAGTGGATGCTCAAGGCACATGACTGGAAACATAGCCCATCTTTCAGATTTCAAAGACTTTGATGGAGGTTATGTTACTTTTGGTGGAGGAGCATATGGAGGCAGAATTACTGGCAAAGGTACTATTAAAACTGATAATCTTGATTTTGATGATGTATACTTTGTCAAAGAGTTAAAGTTCAACCTCTTTAGTGTCTCACAGATGTGTGACAAAAAGAACTATGTTCTTTTTACTGATTCTGAATGTCTTGTTCTATCTCCTAATTTTAAGTTGCCTGATGAAAATCAGATACTTCTTAAAATTCCTAGACAGGATAACATGTACAGTTTTGATATGAAAAACATAGTTCCTAAAGATAGTTTAACTTGTCTAGTTGCAAAGGCTACATCTGAAGAATCAATGCTATGGCATAGAAGGCTTGGTCATATAAATTTTAAGAATATTAATAAACTTGTCAAAGAAAATCTTGTAAGAGATCTGCCTTTAAAAAGATTTGAGAATGACCAAACATGTGTTGCCTGTCTTAAAGGCAAGCAACACAGAGCCTCTTGTAAGACCAAGGCCTTTAATCCCATTACTAAGCCATTGTTTATGCTGCATATGGATCTCTTTGGTCCAACTTTTGTTAGTAGTCTAATGCATAAAAAGTACTGCTTAGTAGTCACTGATGATTATAGTAGATTTTCATGGGTTTTCTTTTTATCAACTAAGGATGAAACAACTGAGATCCTTAAGAATTTTATCAAAGAAGTAGAAAACCTAGTGGATAAGAAAGTAAAAATAATCAGAAGTGATAATGGGACAGAGTTTAAAAACAAAGTGATGGATGATTTCTGTAGGGAAAAAGGTATTAAAAGAGAATATAGTGTAGCTAGGACTCCTCAGCAAAATGGTGTAGCTGAAAGGAAGAATAGGACACTCATTGAGGCTGCTAGAACAATGTTAGCTGACTCTAAGTTACCTACCACATTTTGGGCAGAAGCAGTTTCTACTGCTTGCTATGTACAGAATAGGGTCTTAATAGTCAAGCCTCATAACAAGACTCCTTATGAACTCTTTAGAGGTTTTAAACCAGCTATAGGATTCATGAAACCTTTTGGATGTCATGTTACTATTCTCAATACCTTAGATAAGTTGGGCAAGTTTGATGGAAAGAGTGATGAAGGTTTCTTTGTTGGATATTCCTTAAGTAGCAAAGCTTTTAGGGTATACAACACTAGAACCAGGAAAGTTCAGGAAAACTTGCATATTGGGTTCTTAGAGAATAAGCCTATGATAGAAGGAAATGGTCCAAAGTGGCTGTTTGATCTTGATTCTCTAACCCAATCAATGAATTATGTACCAGTGGTTGCAGGAACATTTTCTAATGACTTTGCAGGTAAACAAGGAGTTTCTAAGTCTAGTACATCTTCTCAACAAGATCAGGATTGTATTGTAATGCCAATTTGGAAGGATGCTTCATATTTTGGTGATGATGCACCAAGATCTGTTGCAGATGCTCAAATACAAGATAAAGATAGGCTTGTTGATCCCACGCCTTGATCGATTCTTTACGTAGTAAAGGGTTTATTACCTTGGAAGAATCCAAAATAACAAAGATTGAGACTTTGTATGTATACCAAAGTGTATGCGGAATCTACACTTTGATACTCTAGAGATGTTTATCAATAGAACAGTAATAGACAAACAACCAATGAACAATGAAGTAATAACAAACTGCTTCAATATTATTAGAATAATAATACGAGTACTCTTGTAGTACTGGGGTTACAACCTTGAAGCTATCACAATCTATTTCTAAAAGTATTCGTCTAAGTGTAAAGAAGTGTATATATATCTAAACCTAGGATCTCCTTTTATAGAACACAAGGAGTCCTTTACAAAGATAACTACCTATCTTTTAGGATCAGTTACCAGCATCCCATAATAATCTCCATGCATACTTATCTCCAAGTCAGCAGCTTTGACCATCAACAGTATTAACTCTTTCTCCTAGCAATATTAACTAACACTGGCAGTACTAACTCCATTAGTATTGCTAGTTATACCTTGGTAGTATTAAGTCTTGTGAAGATTTATTCCTAACAGTTACTGCCTCTAAACCTCAAACTTTAGAGGAAGCCATCAATATAGCCCAAAGGCTAATGGATCAAGTAACTAAGCATAATCCAATGCAAGTATCGAGTGACAACAAAATAAAGTTTGACAACAGAAGAACTTTTAACAATAGCTCCCTCAGCAACAACAACTACCGCAACACCAACAATCGCTACAACAATCGCCAAAACCGAAGGCAAGAAGCTGGTAGAGCCTATGGGTTTTTTGGTATATCAAATGGATGTAAAGAGTGCTTTCTTATATGGAACCATTGAGGAAGAAGTCTATGTTACTCAACCACTAGGATTTAAATATCCTGACCATCCAGCAAAGTTTACAAGGTGGTCAAGGCAATTTATGGTTTGCATCAAGCACCAAGAGCATGGTATGAAACTTTGGCTAACTATCTGTTGAGCAATGGGTTTAAAAGAAGCAAGATAGACCAGACGTTATTTATTAAGAAGCAAAAAGGGGATATTTTGCTTGTACAGGTCTATGTAGATGACATTATCTTTGGCTCTACAAACAAGGAGTTATGTACTAGATTTGAGAAGCCAATGAAAGATAAGTTTCAGATGAGTTCTATGGGAGAACTTACTTTCTTTCTAGGTTTACAAGTACAACAAAAGGAAGATGGAATATTTATCAGTCAGGATAAATATGTAGCTGAGATTTTGAAGAAATTCAACTACTCTGATGTGAAGTCTGCTTCAACTCCTGTTGATTTAGAAAAACCTTTGGTCAAAGATAGAGATGCTGGTGATGTTGATGTACATCTTTATAGATCAATGATTAGGTCCTTGATGTATCTCACAGCATCTAGACCAGATATCATGTTTGCAGTATGTGCATGTGCTAGATTTCAAGTTACTCCAAAGACATCTCATCTCTTAGCAGTCAAGAGAATTTTTAGATACTTGAAAGGCAAGCCAACTTTAGGCCTTTGGTATTCTAGGGATTCTCCATTTGAACTGGTTGCTTTACACGATAGTGACTATGCTGGAGCAAGCTCTAGATAGAAGTCTACAACTAGAGGTTGTTAGTTTTCGGAAACAGGTTATATCTTGGCAGTGTCAAGAAGCAAACCGTGGTTGCCCACTCCTACAACTAAGCTGAATATGTCTGCTGCTAGTTTGCTATGGACAAGTAACTCTGGATTCCAAAACCAATTGCTAGATTAATGGGTACATTTCAGAACACTGTCATAATATTGACAATAACATACAATCTACATTATTGAAAATCCTGTACACATTCTAAAACCAAAACATATAGAGATTAGGCATCATTTATAAGAGATTGCAATACTAAAAAGTTAATACAAATGGTTAAAGTTCATACTGATTATAATGTTGCAGATCTTCTTACAAAAGGTTTTGATGCAGGAAGATTTCAGTACTTGGTCTCAAGTATTGGAATGCTTAATCCTTAAATGTCTATATCTCTTTATGTTTTTGTAAAAGTTTTGTAAAGGATTAATACTGTTAGTCTTCTCAATTAGTACTGCTAAGTATAATTAAAACTGCTAGTTATACTTAAGACTGCTTGTTAAAACTGTTAGTCATATTTAATGCTGTCAATAAGAAAATACTCTGCATCCTGTATTTTTGTACTATGGACTAACATCTGCAAGTAAAGCATATTGAATATCTGATGATGAGTGCTTCACCTTTGAAGAAATGTTTGAGAGAAAGTTCATGATCTTGGATCACAGTTTTTAACTTTTATTCATGGGTTAAGCATAAATATGGATCCTCATGAATTCCCACGTGTCTGTCTAATCTTTTCTAGTGTGCTTGTGATGAATAGAGGCATGTTGTTGTATAATTATTGAAGACAAAGTTAATGTTGTTCGACTTCTATTAACACTGCTTGGCAGAAAATTTCTTCTGCCAGGCAAAAGTTAATGTTGTTGAGATGACATGGGAACCAAAGTTACAACTATTTGACCAAATTCTTATTTCTTAAAGCATTGTTTGAGGGGAGGCGCCTTATTAATACAACCAAAAAGTATGGATGAAAGGATGTGTTATCTCATAAGTATGTTTACAGGAATCAAAACATCTAGGCATATCAAAAGAGGTCAGGACACCAAGATACCTCAGTCTAGTGGTCCTCTTGACAAAGGTTGGTGATGAGGCTGTGCATAAGGAGTTGGGTGATAGAATGGAAAGGGATGCCACTACTACTTCTAGCTTAGAAGCAGAGCAGGACAGTGGTAACATCAAATAAGACCCAATCCATGGCAACACTTAATGAATTAACTCCTTAGGGAATTAGTTCAGGTAGTGGTCCCAGGTGCCAAGATACCATATTAGGGGATGTGAATGCTCAAACTAGGTTTGAGATTACATCTAAACAGTCCAATGATCCACCTCCTCCTCAAGAGGTGACATACTTAAGGTGGGAGACAATATGAAACTATTGAAATTGATGGAACTTTGTACAGAGGGGGGGAACTGACATATAAGAAACAAAAAAGAGTGTTTTGGTAAGCTAAAAGAAATAAGAGATTAAGTGAGCTTAAAAATATAAAGAGAGATGTGCATAAAAAAACATAAATGAGTGATTATGTGAGAAAAAAGAAATGAAAGATAATGTGAGCATAAAAACAGAAAGAGAGTTTGTGAGAATCAAGTTTGATGATGAGAATTGCTTTCTAGAATGAGATCTGGGTAATTACTGGTGTATTAAAGTTAATGCTGCTAAGCATACAGTTTCTACTGCTTGTATACTTTACTGCTGCTAAGCTTATGTTGGGTTTAGTTAATGCTGTTAGGCATATGTTAATGCTGACAGTTCAAGTTCCTGCTGCTGAGTGTGTTTTTATAAATACTTCGATTAAGGGTTTCATTTACTTCTTTATTCAATTTCATTCATTCAAACACTCTCTAACCATAAACCCTAATTTATATTTCATCTTTGATCATCAAATCATCATTATGTCAGGCCCTAAGTTTGCTAAAATGCACAATGTGGTCGCTTCTTGTAAAACTATTAGAAAAAGTGGATGGGTTTGCAAAGATAATTGATTTCTTGAAAGCAAGTTCTGTTCATTATGCTTTAACAGTCAATCCAATCATCTACACATCTTGCATTGAACAATTTAGCAACCTGCCAAGTACAAATATATTTTAAATGGAGTGCGTCAGTTACAAACCCTAGTTGATAAAAAGAGGGTTATCGTTACGGAGTTAAGCATTAGGAGAGATTTCACTTAGATGATGCAGAAGGTACTGATTGTCTTCTAACTGCTACTATTTTTGAAGAATTAGCACGTATGGGGTAATGAAAAAGCCTCGTCAAAAGCTTACTTTTTATAAAGCCTTTTTCTCTCCACATTGGAAGTATTTCATTCACACTATTACACAATGTCTAAGTGCTAAATCCACTGCATGGAATGAGTTTAGTTGTTCAATGGCTTCTTTAATCATATGCTTGGCAACAAATCAGAAGTTTAATCTGTCTAAGTAGATTATTGATGCTATGGTAAAACACTTAGATGGAGGGGTCAAATTCTTGATGTATCCACGTTTTCTACAAGTTTTCATTAATCAACAACTTGGAGATATGTCAACTCATAAGAAGATTTTTGTTAATCCCTTTCACACAAAGAAAGTTTTTGCTAATATGAAGAAAGCTAGAAAGGATTTTTCTAGGAGAATAACACCCTTATTTGATACTATGATAGTTTAAGCTTCTGAAGAAGTGGGTGAGGATTCAGATCATCTAACTAATTCCACTCAAGTACCCATTCTTGATCAACCATCTACATCCTCTAAACCCAAGAAGAAACAACCATCTAAGAAGACTCAGAGACAGGAGGCAGAGGTTTCTCAAGATGAGACAAAGCATAAGGAAAGTATACCCACACCTTTCAATGATCCACAACCTAGTGGTGAGGATAGCATGCAACTAACTGATTTGATGGTTTTATGTACCAAATTGCAAACACATGTTCTTGATTTAGAAAAAGCAAAGGATGCTCAAGCAAAGGAGATTGTTGCTTTGAAGATGGGGATCCAGAGGTTGAAAAGGAAGAAAATGTCAAGACCTACAGGTTTGAAAAGACTCAAGAAAGTTGGTTTGTCTAGGAGAGTTGAGTCCTCTGAAGATCAGGAGAGTTTGGGTGCTCCTGAAGATGTATCTAAACAAGGGAGGAGAAATGCAGATCTTGATAAGATGATGGAGTAACTTAAGTTTGATGAAACTCAAGAAAGACAAGATGATGAATTGATGTTTGATACTGGAGTTTTAGATGCTGATGAGATGCTTGTGGAAGCAAAAGTTGATGAGAAAGATGAACAGAGTACTAAGCTTGATGATAGTACTATTGGTGAAGCAGTTACTACTGCTAGTGTTGAAGATAGTGTTGCTCCTACAACTATTGAGGAAATCACTTTGGCTCAGACACTTATTCAGATCAAAGCAGCTAAGCCTAAAGTTGTTACTACTGCTGCTACAACAACAACAACTACAAGACCCAAGGCTAAAGGGGTAGTAGTACAGGAGCCAAGTGAGTTTAGAGTTCCACAAGAGCCCCACCTTCAATTCAAAGAGAACAAAGAAAAGGTATTATATTGCGCCCTAATTCCTATTAAAAAAGAAAAGATCCAATATTGCACTTGATGACAAATTGCAAGAGATATTCAAGCTAAGTTGGATGTTAAATTAATAGAAGAACAAAAGCTAGCAAGGAAACAAGAAGAAGAAGCTAACATAGCATTGATTGAGTCATGGGAAAATACACAAGCTATGATGGAGGCTGATAGATTGCTGGCTGAAAGACTCTAATCAAAAGAAAGAGAGGAGTTGACAGATGAGGAAAAAGGAAAACTATTTATGGAACTAATAGAGAAAAGAAGAAAACATTTTGCTGCACTCAGAGCACAAGAAAAAGAAGAAATAAGACCTCCTACTACGGAACAAAAAGAGAACTCAAATGTCCTACCTATCTTAAGCACATGGTGGGAATACACATACAAACAGAATGAAGGAAGAGTTTTAAAGAAAATTCAAAAGTTGTTTGACAAGGAAATAAAGAGGGTAAATACCTTTGTGGCTATAGGTTCTGAGGTACAGGAAAGCAAAGAAAAGAAGGTAGATGGTAGTGAGGAGACAGCTAAAGGCAGCAAAAAGAAGATGCTTAGAAGGAAAAGAGCAACAACAAGAATCCTCAAAGAAACAAAGAATGGAGGAAGACAAAGAGTCAGATGAAGTTGAAGAAGTTAGTGAAGATGATGAAGATGAGCTAAAGAAGCATTTGGTGATTAAAAAGGATGAAGATATAGCAATTGATGCTATACCACTTGCTACCAAATTACCAGTGATTATTGATTACAAGATTCATAAAGAAGGTATGTTGGTACATTATCAATTGATAAGAGCAGATGGAAGTTCCAAGAGATACTCTTCAATGATAAGGATGCTACAAGGAATAGACAGAGAAGACTTGGAGGCTCTTTGGAAGATAGTGAAGACAAAGTATAGTGATATAAGGCCTGAAGATGAATTTGAAAGAGTGTTATGGGGAGATTTGAAAGTCATGTTTGAACTAGACAAAAGGAGTGATGTATGGGGAATTTTACAAGGATACAGGGTGACCATTTGGAAGTTGATTGATTCATCTGGAGTTCACTTTGTAAGGTTTGATAATGTCTACATTTTTATGTTGGTTGAAAAGAGATATCCCCTCACACCAATAACCATCACCAATATGCTAAACAAGAAACTTCAAACTGATCATCAAAATGAGATGTGCTATCAGCTGCTAAAGCTTATGGTAAAGCAGCAAAAAGGTCAATGAAAGGTTTGAATGCATCTTCCTGAGTATGATGAAGACTTTTAAAGAATAAACTTGAAGATTCAGAAGATGAACATCAAGTTTAGGGTAGGATTGTTGGGACTTATAAGACTTCATGGATTCTTTGAAGTTACTACTGCTCATGTACATAATGGAAATTATGTTAAGTGGTTAGTACTGGTAGTATAATGTTACCACTGCTAGTTACTACTGTTAGTATAATTTAGTACTGATAGCATAAAGTTACTGCTGTTAGTTGAAGTTAAGACTGCTCAGTGTTGAAGACTAAAATATAAGCTAAGTAGTTAGTGCTGCTAGTAGTAAATGTTAAGACTGCTAGTACAAGTTACTACTGTGAGTATATATTAGTACTGCTAGTACTAATATTACTACTGCTTATGTTTATTAGTGCTGCTGGTGAAAAGATTACAACTGCTTGAAGACTTTCTACTGTCAAGAGGATAAAGACGGATTAAAGAGATAAAGATTGTTTGGAGAACAAGAATACTTGTGAAGATAAGTATTGAGAGGGATATTTATATACAAGATATACAGAAGTATTAATTTAAAAGGATATCATGTTTATGTTTTAGAAAAGATTAAGATTATCTTAGAGGAATGTATTGTAAGCCGACTAACTCCTTAAGTCTATAAAAGAGGCTCTAGGCATTAGTTGGATATCAGGTTTTGGCAAAATAGGTCTTCATAGTTGTCAAAGTCGATTAAGAAAAGCTTCAAGGTTGTAAACCCTAGTACTAAATGAAGAGTACTCGTATTATTGATCTAATAATATTGGAGCATTTGCTTATATCTTTATTTGTTCAAGATTACTGTTTTATTCATAATACTTCTAGGTATTAAGGTGTAGATTCCGCATACACTTTAATATACATACAAAGTTTCTACAACAATTATTTTATGATTATCCAAGTAATTTATCCTATTAGCCAACCTAAGGAATCGATCTAGGTTTGGGATCAAAAACCTGTAACAATGTTATCTCTAGTTCCAGCAATATCATTAGTTTGATTTCCTGCAACAACTGGCACATAGTTCATAGATATTGTCAAAGAATCAACATCAAAAAGCCAGTCTGGTCCATTTCCTGTCACATTAGGTGTATTTTCAAGAAATCTAATGTTTAAGGTCTCTTCAACTATCCTGGTCCTCTTGTTAAATACTCTCATAGCCTGTAACCACAGAGTACCCAATAAAAAATCCCTCATTAGCTTTTCCATCAAACTTGCCTAATGATCCCTGGTATTTAAGATGATAACAAGACACCTAAAATGTTTCATGAAGTCTATCAATGGGGTTCTTCAATGAATAAGTTCATAAGATGTCTTGGTATGAGGCTTAATGACTAAGACCCTATTTAGCACATAGCAAGCAGTATTAACTGCTTCAGCCCAAAAGGTGGTTGGCAACTTAGAGTCAACTAACATAGTTCTTGCAGCCTCTATCAGTGTTCTATTCCTCCTCTCAGCAACACCATTCTGCTAAGGAGTCCTAGCAACACTGAATTCCCTCTTAATACCCTTTATTTCACAGAACTGATTCATTACACTATTTTTGAACTCAGTTCCATTGTCACATCTGATAACTTTTACTTTATGGTCTAGTTGATTTTCTATTTCTGTTATGAAGGTCTTTAAGATCCCACTAGTTTCATCCTTAGTGGCCAAAAAGAATACCTAAGAAAATCTACTAAAGTCATCAGTGACAACTAGGCAATAAGACTTTTTCATTAAACTCTTAACATTTGTAGGACCAAATAGGTCCATATGAAGCATATGTAAGGGTTTGCTGATTGAGTTCACAAGTTTGGCCTTACAGGAGGCTTTGTGTTGCTTTCCTTTCTGACAAGCAACACAAAAAGGTCCATTTTTCAAAAAAAATAAAGGCAAACCTCTAACAAGGTTTCCTCTCACAAGTTTGTTCATGTTTTTAAAGTTTATGTGACCAAGCCTCCTATGCCATAAATTGGATTCATCAATTGTGGCCTTAGCAAAGAGGCAAGTTAAACCTTTAGTGGGAACAACACTCTTTAGGTCAACACTGTAAATGTTATCCTTTCTTGGAACTCTCAGCAAGACTTGACTTTCATCAAGTAGTTTAAAGTCAGAAGATAAGACAAGACATTTAGTGTCAGTAAAAAGAACATTATTCTTTTTGTCACAAATTTGTGACACACTAAACAAGTTATACTTAAGCTCCTTACAAAAGTACACATTATCAAAATCCAATGTTCCTGTTTTGATTTTACCTTTTCTAGAAATTCTACCTTTACCATCTCCAAAGGAAACAAAACCACCATCATAATCTTCATATTCAGTAAGATAGCATTTGTTTCTAGTCATGTGCCTAGAGCAACCACTGTCAATAACTCATTTTTCCTTGTACTCCTTCCGTTATGGGTTGCCCTGCATATAAAATAAGAGAATTAGACTCTTTTGGGGATCCAAGTCATTATAGACTTGGATCTGCCTCGTGCATCAATGTAAGAATATTTCTTAAAAGTATTTGATGCACTACTATTTTTGGCTTTCCAAACCCAGCATGCTGAGGCCTTAACAACATTAACTCCTTTTCCCTTAATTTCACTTACTACTGCTCTATCCCTAGCAACAGTATCTTTTACCCTGACAGTATTAACCTTTTTATTGAAAATACTATTTTTGTTTGTTGAATACTTGTTAAATGGCCTTGTGACTTGTGAATATCCCTTTTTGTAAGCATTTGATATTGGTCTAGGATGATTCACAGTTGTTTTTGAGCCAGCAGTATTAACTGGTCTGACAACAGTATTAACACTTGCACCAGCAGTATTAATTTTGCCAGACCTGGTTAATACTGCTTATGGAACAAATCTTCTATTAGGGTGAGGGTGAGTCATTTTATTAGCAAAGTTCTTGTGATTCACCCTACTTGAGTTTACTACACTGCCTTATAACCTTTTTATCACACACATAATGAAGATGCTCAAAACTACCACAAACAAAACAAGCTTTATTAATCATTTTAAAGTCACTTCCTAGTCTTTGGGACATAAGATTGTTCCAGTTTCTTTGGTTCCCTCTAGGATAGTGTTTGTTTTGTTTAGATGTTTCTACCTTCTCTACTGTTTCCCTAGCAGACTTAACAAATTTTATCTTTTCAGTGCTAGGTCTAACAGTTTTATCCTCAACATTAGGTATAAATTCTACCTCACTATCATCATCAGAATTCCAATCCTCAATGACTGGAGGTCTAAAGCTGTTCTTCCTAACAGTTTTAGGTTCTACTGCATCACCATTATCAGCATTACTAGGTGTAATAATAGTAATAACATCCATATTTTCACTTTCAACTATTTCATCCATAAACGTTAGATCAGGTTTGAAGGGAATGAAGTTCCCTGTATAAGGTGGGGGAACTGCATGATATCCCTTATCAGGTTTGGACTTATTGTACTCCTGATTTCTACATCTTAGATGAATCACAAAACATTCTACTACAGGAGAACTGCATAGAAGAAGTTGGCATTATATCCTAGTCCAGATTAAACTTGGTTAATATCTTGACTTTCCACAAGTATTCAAAGATTTAATGATTTTAAACTTTTCCTAATGTTTAGGTTTTAACTCATCTCTCTCTTTTTCTGCTTTTTCCAATTTCTTTTTGTTTTCAACTAAAGCATTATCTCTTAGTTTAACTTCAAGGTTTAAAACATTAATGCTCTCTTCAAACACAACCTCATTTTTCTTATAGTGAGCTAGTCTAGCTTCTACTGATTCTAAACCTGCTTTATAAGATACTAAATTAAATTGAGACTTTTTGTAATCTGAAGACAAACTATCATATTGTTCTTTGAGAGTAGCATAAGCTTTTACACATGATTTAGAACAAGAATCTACCTCAGAATCTGAACTGGAAGAACTTCCTGAAGATGTATGTGCCATTAATGCAAAGTTTGTAGGATGCTCTTCTTCAGCTTGGTAGCTCCAATCATACCCTCCAATTCCATCTTGAGCAACCAAGGCATTTTCAGTGGGAGTTTCCACTGTCATAGTTCTTCTACTATTCTCTCTTCCTCTGTTTTCCTGATTTCTAGGAGCTCTACATTCTCTTGCAAAGTGACCATTTTTATGACAATTGTAGCACTCCATTTTAGACCTGTCAAATCCAACTCTTTGACCATTTACATCCAACTTCCTGCCTGTCCTTTTGATGAATCTCTTAGCTCTAACTGTCAGCATGGCCATTTCCCATTGTAAATCCAATTCTTCTAGGTCATCATATCAAGTGTTCTAAGATCCTCTCGTGTAAGTTGAGGAGAGTTGGGCTGACTAGCTAGGAAATCATAGATTACAGCATCACTGAGGTTATCTCCAGATGTAGGATTACTTTGAGTATGAGCAGCACTAACTCCATAAGCAGTGTTATCTACTTCATTTGTGACGCTATTCTGTTAGTGCTGTTGGAGGACATAAAATCTACATTTTGTGGATTTTGGCTTGTACTTGATGATCCTATAAGTTCAGGTTCATATATCTTCAAGTTGTTGTACAAGTCATCCAAACTGATGGTCTCTATTTCCTCTTTGTTTCTCCAGATTAAAGCATGAGTCTTCCATTCAGATGGAAGACTTCTCAACAGTTTTAAGTTCAGGTCCTCTTTTGTAATAACTTCACCTTGGATCTCTAACTGACTAATAAGTTTTTGCAACATATCAAAAGTTTGATCCATTATTTCTGAGCTTGATCCTGAAAAGTTCTCATATTGTTACTTGAGTAGAGTTCTCTGAACTTTCTTGGATTCCTTGTTTCCTCCATACATCTTCTTTATGGCTTCCATGAGCAATTTTGCATCTTTATATGAATGGAACTTCAGTTAATCCTTATTTGGGAGTTCCATCAATAAAGTTCCTCTAGCTTTCATCTCATTCCTTTTGTCTTGCTTTTCTTCTGCAGTAGTAGGTTCATATTCCTGCTCAGTTTCTCCAACAGTTCTCTTCAGCACTTTATTACCATTCAGAATTACTTCCTAGAGGGAGTAATCAGTCATGAGAAAGTATTGTTCTATCCTCATTAACTAGAGATCATATTCCCCTAGGTTGAGGATAGGAAGTCTTGCAGTCAGAGTTGTAGAAGTAGTTCCTGCCTCCATCTTATCACTGAGAATTAGATCAAGTATGTGTTGTTTGTTTCTTCTTATTCAAAGCTTCACAACAAGCTCTGATACCACTTGTTGATCCCAATAAACAGATCTTGAACTCTTTAGCTTGATGTAAGGATTATTGAAATTATTTTGATATAAAATTGCTCAGGACAAAAAGATTTCTCTTCTTTTGAAGATAAAGCGCACTGAAACGTACATTTTTCTTTTATTTGAAGATCGGGTTACAATCTGACATTTGATTACAAACCATATGACATCGAATTAGACAACAACCTTTGGAACCCATTTAAGCACAGTACTAACGGGTTTGCCAAGTTTTGAAAACCAATTGAAAGTTGTGTCAAGTCGATGTAAAGACGTTGAATTCCAGCGAGGGCTTGAAACCGGTGTTTCATTTGAAAATAACTCTCGTGGAATCAACGAAGATTTAAAATTCCTTTTGATTTTCCATTGACTATTGAAACTCGGTGTTTCTTGAGGAGTTTTAAATTTTGTTGACGAAGAAGATTTCCATTTGTTATTAACATTTTTTGTAACCTTCTGAAAATTCATTTTTGAACCGTTTGAAAATCTTCCACTGTTTTTGTTTTTCAAAGCCGAGTCATTCTTGTGTTGCATCGAAAGCATTTCTGTTTTGGAATATTTGAAAGATTTCAAATGACGTTGCTTTGGTCTCCACACTTGTTTTATCGGTGTAAAACGAGAGTGTGTTGTTTCAAAATATTGATTCATTGCATTTGAAGCACTTGTCTTAAAAACCTTTTGAGGAGTAGGTGTTTTAAAACTTTGAGATTTCATAGAAAACTTCCTATCTTTTTGCAAAGAATAGGTTGTAAATTGAGAAACCTTCTTTGGAAATGGTTTTGAGAATTCACCCGTGTGAATCTTTTCCGAAACTCCTACTTTAGGTTTTGAAGATTTTGAAACATTGGTTTTCCTTTTTGTCCGGTTAAGAGAATTTAACACCACAAGTTTCTCACATTAGCCAGCTTCTAGTCAAGTTCCGTTCTCTTCTCCTAAGCTTACGCATGTAGGACCTCTTAATTCAACTTTCGCAGGTTTAAACTTTTGAAAATTATTTTGCTTCCCCAACTCTTAAAGTAATCTTTTTTTGAAAACATCAATTTTAAGCTACGGGCGGTAGGACAAAAATGGCTTCTAAGGATCACGGTCACTTTGATATCCTCGGGGCATATCAAGATTATAAAGTTGCGGGGAAACACATTTACCCAATACCTACTAGCACCGTTTTCAGCAATCCTTTTGGTATTTCACAGTCTTGTCTGCTATTCAATGTAAAACTTAGGTGTGAGCTAATTGACCTAATCCTAAGTTAAGGTAGGTCTGAGAAGCATAAACACTAAACTAGCTCTAAGTCCGAAGGGCATCTATAAAGCAAACATTATTATAACGCAAGTAAGTGAAACTCCCTAGGTCTTTCTCTTTTCTGGGTATGGAATCATTGATATGTGAAGCTTCAGAGTAAGCTTCCGAGAATTATGGTCGATAAGATCCCTTCTTTTCTTCACAATAGTAACTATTCAAACGACGTGGAAACGGAATTGTCATTTGTTTGTTTCGGACATCAGTTGTACGGTTCAGTAGTAGATACGGTATTGAGGCTCCTACGCATATCGGGATGAATCAGCTTGACAATTGTTTACATTGACTTGACAGGTCCTAGGGTTAGTTTCGTTGAGCTTATGTAGTTAAACTTCCAAATCCTCTTTCCTGTAGGACCTTGCTCATCTGCCCAATTTGGATCTCCAAAGTTTTAATTGATGCTCCTTGGTTCCTTATGGAAGCATCCGTTGAAGCTTGGATCTCTTTGATCAAATTGGAGTTCTCCTCATGTCTTTTTTCCGATTCACTCATAATGTTGCTCAGGGTATCTTCCATAGATTGCCTTCGTTCTTGGTTGATGTGTCATTGTGTGGTGTATATTTTTATGATTCAAGTTTTAAATTTATATTTTGCTGACTTAACCAAAAACAACACTTTAACGGACAGTGTACCCGGTCGGTGGTAGATTCGTGGTAAGTAGGGTGTCGAACACTTGAAGCGAGGTTAAATATTTCAATATATTAATACTTTGGTTTACTAATCTAAGTTAATTCTAATCTAAGTCAAATCTATGCTAATCCTATGTTAGTTCTAATCCTAATTCTAACAGGTAAAAAGGGTTTTTTTTCAGTCTGAGAGACTAGCACGGGTTTGGTGGTGACTATAATCAATTCAAGACACTTTAACCCATGCAAGCAAATTAATAGAAGATAAATGATCGGTAAGCTTATAATAGAAAATTGTATTAGCCATCATTAATCCGATTAGAAGTTGGTTTGTTTATTCAGTGCAATGATTGCTTATCTCGAGGTGGTATATCATTCTTAGACTTAGGCGAGACTTCTTCCTAAGACAAGACACATTAATTTATGTCACAATTAAAGCTATCCGCATAAAGTATCTAATTGTTGATTATAATCTATTTAGGGATATTAAAGCATGTGATCTTGTTAAAACCCTAGCTTCATTAGAGACTTTACCACTTACTGCGTTAACGGCGAATTCATACCACTAGGAGTCCGAACCAATCTTTACAAATTACTCGAACGTATCGTGATCCAAGGGAGGCACCTACGGTCCAACTAAGCTTACAATCTAAAGGCCAAAGACAAGTTGTTATCGTTGATTCCTATTGGTTTCTAGTGTATTAATCACTATATGGAGACCTATCCCGGCATCTAGATTACTTGGTCCGTATCACTAGAACCAGTTGAATGATAGGTCGCATATTAAAGCACATAAACAAGTATAAACTAATAAAAATAAACAAGCATACGACGATAAATCAAGCAATCGAGATATAAACAAAACCAAACATTCAGATCTTCATAATAATGGCTAATACCCGAAGGTATTAGCCTTCAAACATCATAATTAATACAAGAGTAATGGCTTAGCCAAGGTAAACTAACTGAATTAACGAATGATACCAAAAACTGAATGATTACAAAAGTATAAGAAATTACTCGTTGTCTCCTATGGATTGGATTGCGTTGCAAGACCTCTTCTGCTCTTTTTCTCCTCTGAAAATCGACTTTTGTGGTTTAGGTATCGAGAATATGATTTAGCACACTTAAAACTCGTTTTTGAGTTTTCTAATTATAAGGTCTGGATTCGGATCGATACGGCATATCCAATGTCTTGGATACAGCGTACTGGGGGTTTCTTGAAGTAGGGATTACGTTTGATATCTTCCAGAATATTCACATACTATATCTCCAATACGGCGTATTGGTCTTCTCTGGATACGACGTATTGATCATGTTTCCTTCTTGGTCTTTGGTGAGTGTAGGCACAGATACATCGCATAATCAACTCAAAGTATAATTCCCAACAGTAATCTTCAATATATCTTCGTTTAAGCTCTAGAATGCGCGCCTTTTGCTAATATTCACCATGTACTTTATAATTACTGCAATTCTCAAATACAAACGATTAAGTAACAATTCTTTGCAATAATTATACAAAATGGGTTAATTATATGGGATAAATGATGCTATAAAATAGACGTTATTTGATGTCATCAAATATCCCCTCACTTGAATCCTACTTGTCCTCAAGTAGCCTTTAGAAGTTTAATAAAGAAAGTCCAAGGATATTTTTTCTGTTAAAGCAATATTTGATCATTACAGATACACAACCAAACAACCTCACTAAATAGGAAGATGAAAACACTCAAATCACTCAACTAATCTATGTGGTAACATGAAACAAATATCCCTCAAACGTTGCATGGCTCCATGAAAACAATTTCTATCATAATCTTGGCAAGGATACACATCTCCACCACTAAAGCCAGGGAGTAACAAGTTTATAAAGGTAAATATGGGTTTATATAATAAGACTTGGGGTTGATCATTCTTTAATCTTTCACCAGAAGTACCACTCCAATAAGGCAGCTGAAGCACACATGCATGGCCGTAACGACGGAATAGACATGTGTGTTCGATCACATCCTCATTCGAATTTAACCAACGGTTAGGATGAAGAATGATATAGGGTAGGGACCTTCTAACTTTCACCAAAAGTCGTAAACCAACGAGGCAGCTGAGACATGCATACATGGCCGTAACGACGGAATAGACATGCACGCTCGTACAAATCCTCATTCGCGTAAAACCAGCGGCTAGTCATTAGGAAAGAGAAGTAAATTGTTGTTAAATAAAAATTACGAAACAAATAGATTAAGTCTAAAATACAAGTTGCTAGACACTTTTTCCCGACCGTAACCATGATAAAGACACGACTATTTACAACGTCTTGATCATAGATAAAAAACAACAACCTAAGTTGGCGTTCCCGTAACGGTCAACTTCCCAATCATCCCATACTTTACATACTTTACAAGGTAAGTGGCGATATCTACCACTTTATACAATACTCTACATCGTCGATTTGTATCAACGAATAATCGATCCTTCGTGTAATTCCTTCGGTAGTTGCGAAATGATTATCTTCAAACTTTCCTTCTCTTTTTTTTGCGATTTTTCTAATTTTTTCGATTTTTTTGTTAACACTGTACTACGAAACTCGGAGTAGTTTTACCATCTTCACGATCATAATAATTCCTTCGATAATTTCTTCATTCTTCTGACGTACCATTAATTGCGATGGTAGTAAAAATACATGAGTTTTGACTACTTTATATATTTCCATTTGCGATGTGCAAATTCTTCCAACCGTACCAAAATTGACACAAGACTTGGGAAATACATACTTTACACATTAAGCAACTAACAACTGTAAAATAAACTTAATCTAACAGGGTAGGCTAAGGTGTAAAGGTGTAACGAAATAAACAATTGGTTTATTTACTAAAGGATTGGCTCTACGAGTTGTTCTAGGGGTATCTTACTCTTAAAGTGAGAGTAAACAAGGGGTTTATACGGGGGTTAACTAACCAGTGTAGTTAGTTAATAAGCAACATGTAAAGGTGTTTTGGGTGTAATCCTAAAATATACCAAGTCAAGTTCTAAAGTCTACTACATCACCGACACACTCATATTTTGTGGAATTTAGGTAAACATTTGGAAACCGATAGGTTAAATCATCACAATATCTAATAAGGGTTATTGTGTACGGGTTATGTAACATGTAATTTCACAAAATTATGCTTGAAAAATTTTTAAATTTGAACATAATTTAAGCATTTTAGTGTGAAAAATAGGACAAGTAAACATTCTAATTCCCATCCCTCTACTTGAATTATACAACGTCCTCGTTGTATAGATAAAACATTAAATACGGGAATTAAAAAGAATTAGAATGAGAAACTCCCCTAATTTTTGCTTGGTAGATTCTCCATGTAGATTTATTGAGCAAGAATTCGCGTTGAACAACCGCCTTGAAGTTTCAAGACTCCAACGTCTCCGGATCTCCAGATTTGTAAATTCTCCATCAATCGTCGATATTTCTTTCACGAGGTCCTGTGTAAAATAGAAAAAAACGTGTATTCCTATCTTGGTATCTACGGTTAATTTAAACTATACTAAACAAACTAAATATGAGTCAGACTGGTGAATACGCCGTATCATGTGCACGAATACGTCGTATTGCCAGAACTGACAATAATGTCTTTAAAGTGCATAAAAAGTAAAGACTGGTAACGTCCAGACAATCAATACGCCGTATGGTATAGAGCGGATACGCCGTATT